>VVHJ01033845.1:0-12740 GCA_015107715.1 Tylochromis polylepis
GGACTCAGAGGTGGTGGTCATGGGGGAGAGGAGCAGCTGTTACTGGGGCTGTCCATTTTGCATTTTGCCTGTTCTCTTTCTCTCTCTCACACACACACACACACACACACATCAAAGAGCTCAGAGCAGGACCACTGAATCTGGCACAGGTGCTGAATACACAAAACAGACCTCTAAACACCTGACAGGGAACAACATTCGAGTCATTGGAGATGGTACAAGGTAATGGGATGCTGGGGTGGTTGCTTTGGAACGACAATGGAAATCTGCATGGAAAGCATTTGAACTGGTAACAGCCTTTATAAAGGATAAAACCTCTTAAATAGATTCAGCACATACAATCTGGATTTAAATGACCATGAAAGATTCATGAATTGCAAATCCTAATATCTACCTCTATCACGCCCTCAGCAAACTTGACTAAATGATAAGCATTAACTGTGTATTTAAATATCTAAGATACTGTTTCAGTGGCCATGGAGGCTTTTCTTTATTGGGAATGACACCAGAAGACTTTTGCACCTGTTTTCACTGACTGTGGCCCCGTAGGTTGAGCAGAACCAATCGGTTAGCCTGAAGTCTAAAATGAGGCTATAAACTCAGTTGGCGCTGAAAATGTGCTAAATGTGCTGTGTGTATCTTTGCAGAAGCTATGCTCTTGTCATTTTGTGATCTATGAATAACAGCCTGTACTGTAATTATAACACAATGAGGGAAGATAAATATGAACATGTTTAATGTTGACACTATTCTTTGAAATTATTCCTAAACTAAATGAAAAAGATAACATAAAAAAGATCAGGATGACATAATTCTGCTTGTCTGTTTGTTTCCAACATCTCATCTCAGTCAAGTCTCCCTAATTTCTGAAAGAAATGTATTCATGTTTTAAAGCTGAATAAGCAATACAAGTATTTTGTGAGAAAACTGCTTCTAATTTTTTCAGCTGTCTAAAAGTAAGTATATAGAAATTAAGTGAAACCTGCTGTAGGATTTCCTGAAAATCTTCCACCTTTTGTTTGTGCTGTGCTACCCTCTGCTGGAAATAAAGAAAAAATGTCAAACAACTTAACCAGAGGATAGACTGTAAGATTAGATCAGGTATGAGCTTATTGCTAATTCACTTAAAATAAGAAATACAAAACAATTTTCTGACTTGGGCTCCTGTCCACAACATTCCCAAGTAATTCCAGCGTCACATTCCACATGTCATGATCATATTATAATTTAGGGGTGTCAGATTTGTTTTACATTGTGAGCCAAATACAGCTCAACTTGATCCAGTACAACTATTGCTTAACAACCTATACAAAGGTCTTCAAATGTTCCCCTTTCTTTCAGTGTAAAGAAGTCTGACATTTAACCCCTTACTGTAGGAAAAATAAGTGCAATTTGCTAATTCATTCACAGAGTCAGTGGTGTAGGCGTCATATGTTACGCTCAAAAGAAAAAAGAAAATAAATTGTACAGAGAAAAAAAAATCTTTATTGCGAGCATGGATTCTAATAAGCTCATGAAAAAGGAGTGCATAGTGGACACTGAGGCCTCATTTCACCTCACATTTCCTAATATTGTTGCATATCTTGTGTGCGGTGTCAGTCCCTGCAGTGGTAACACAGTTTCTGAATTTTAAATCACTGGAAGTACAAATTCAAGTCAACAATGGCTTAGTGCAGGGGTGTCCAAATCCAGGCCTCAGGGGCTGGTGTCCTGCAGGTTTTAGATGTGTCCTTGATCCAACACAGCTGATTTAAATGGCTAAACAACCTCCTTAACATGTCTTGAAGTTCTCCAGAGGGCCTGGTAATGAACTAATCATTTCATCCAGGTGTGTTGACCCAGGGTGTTATCTAAAACCTGCAGGACACTGGCCCTTGAGGCCTGGAGTTGGACCCCCTGGCTTAGTGCAAACTGTGAAAACCCTGTCATCCAAACAAAAGTATGTATTGCCCTACAATATGCGTGCATTTTCATAAATTAGTATTACTGCTAGTTGAGATGGAGAACAGCTTTACTTTGTGCAAATAAAGATTGAAAGCTTGCTTTTCTCTTTCACCGATCATCTTTACAAATTGTTTCTTTTTTGCAAATTAAGTGTTTCAGGCAAAGCGGCCACATAGTCCCACACTGACTAATCACAATGATAAATGAACAGTATAGATAGAGGTACACCAGTACAAATGTGTGTGTTTTGGATCACTGTCCTGTTGGAATACCCAGTTGTGTCCAGCTTTTCAACTTTCAAGTTGAAGAATGGAAAGAGAGTCCTCCATCTTTATTATTCAATCCACAAGAACCACTAGCAGCAGGACAGCCCCAGAGCATGATACTACCTACACCATGCTTTCCAGGTGGAGCAGTGGTCTTAGGTTTGAAAAACTCACTTTTACTCCTGCAAACATACCTCTTGTCATTGTGGCTAAATAGCTCAACCTTTGTCTTGTCTGACACGTCTTGTCTTCTGTCATGTTATTGTCTCCCAAGAAATATTACTTTTGTCTTTTGTGAGTGTGTGTGTGTTTTGTTTTGGGGTTTTTTTTCTCATTTTTAAATATATTTCCATTGTATTCTATCCAACTTCTGATGTCTTTTTTGTGCCTTTGCAGGGTTTTTTTTTCCCATTAACCGATGTTTTCTGAAGTTTTTTTTTTTTTTTACCTCTCATAGCCACTGTAAAAACAGTAAAGGTATGCCATGACTTCAAGATAGTTTCTGGTTGAAATACAAATCTCAGGGATCACAAACATGAAGACTACAGCAATTGCCATGCTACAAAATTACCACTGCTATCAAGACCACAGCCATGAACCAAAAGAACAAAGCTGTTAAAGATAAAGTTGGAGCATTTGGGGAAAATCAGCAACAACAAAATTTCATCAGTCATGTCATCAGTATGAAGCAAAAATTTGGGGAACCAAGTTAAAGTGTGAGCATCATCACATTTTCATTGGAGTTTTTTGTTGTTTGTTATTCAAATTGGCCAAAATCTTCTGCCAGAAAGACAACAATCCAAGAGTTTATTTAACTGTATTTGATAAACACTCTTTACAACACTCTTTACAAGAAAAAGCTGGAATATTTCACGACAAATGCAGTTTTTATAAGAAAGAAAGATTGGTCTGTGGGTGAACAATGTGTAGTTTTACAATAATAACGTGGTAGTTTGACTGTCAAATTACAGCTTCAAATTTACATGAGAATGACTTTACTGGATATTTTACCTCAATGAAAGGTGATTTCAGGTGTTTCAGGGTAGAAGTAGTTTTAATGCTTTATTCTGTCTTTTATTGGTTTGGTTCTATAGTATGGTTTTATGCATGTTTGTATATATTTTGCATGCTTTTATTTTGGAGGGTTTTGTTGTTTGTTTTTTTTACTTTTTCCACAATTCTCAATTCCAATTCTCCACACCTGCTCACACTGTATAAAAGATGGGAGAAGTCACAGAGCATGTGCAGAAGTGGCACAAGCATGAAGACTGCAGAGCTTCAGCGGAGCAACAGAATGGAGAAGCCAGACAGATGCCAAAGAGACTGGCCTTGTTGTATGCAGTAAGAAAGCCTTTCTCAGTGAGACACAACCAGTGAAAAGAGTGATTTCTGTGATGGCTGGTGCTAAAGCAGCCATTTCAAGTCTGTTGCACCTGCGCATATAATATATGAGTGGGACTTCTCGCTTGGTTTTAGTTGTAGTTTTTTTTTTTAATGCACTGGGTTCGTTTTATTGTAAATAAATGTTATTTGCTACTCTTGAGTTTTGTACTCCCTCCCTCTTCCTCCTCCTTTTCCTTCATTTCACTGTTTTTTTATTTGTTGTTTTTTTGTTGTTGTTTTTGCTTGTTTTTTAGCTTTAAACAAAACAATTAAAAGCATCGCTTTTAGAAATGTCGTCTTTCCTAAAGAGGGTGCTGCTGCTCAATCTCCACTGATTGAGCAGCAGCACCCTCTGCAGTTGGTAGAGAGAACGTTCCTCTCTGTTCACTACCAGACTGTGAGCTGAGGGTGAAAACCTTGAAGACAGCACAGCGCTTTGTGCCCTGTGCTCTAAATTTAAGTTTCCCCAAATAAGCTCAAACTCAAAGCTTATATTGGGAAAATGACTAGTTTTGCAAGCATCTTTAAACTTGTATGTTATTGTACTTACGCAAATGTGCTAAATACAAATGTGTTAAATACAACATATAATGTGTTAAGTTTTAAAACGTGCTTTTATGTGTTAAATGTGTCCAACAGATTTTTTATGTCATTTTCCAACACGTCTTTTCTAAGAGCGCACATTATAATCAATCCAGTCCTTTTTGTCCACTTAAAATATCTTTATAGAACTGGTTTATTATATTTGTTGTAACCTAACAGAATAGCTGAAAGGACAAAGAAGGACTGACTTTGCTGTTTACAAAAGTCTTATAGTATATATAGTACAGGAAGATTATGTCTGCTGTGCAGCTGCACAGTGAATCAGTGCAAATCACTTTGCATTCCTGTGTGCACTTCAAATATCATTCCTAGTATCATTTTTTTTAATCCAAACAATTTAATCCAAACATTTTCATAAAAAAGCTCAAAAACATTCAACTGTTGTTTTTTTCTTTTTGTTTTTTTCATCTTCATTTGTTTTAATTGTAGTTTATTTTGCAGTAACTGCTGATAATAATAATATGATTTAAAAAACAGTGTAGGTTAACTACTTTGCAGCTTTACATTAAGGGGATGACTTTGTAACAAAAGAGGAACACTGAAGCCTTTGAAATTATTTTTATTATTATTATTATTATTATTATTTAATTCTAACTTCATACCAATATGAGTTTGGTTTCACTCATTTTCAGTCTAGTCCTTGTACCTGACCATTCAGTGGAAGTTTTGCTGTGGTTTGTTATTCAAATTGGCCAAAGTCTTCTGCCAGACAGACTGCAACAATCCAAGAGTTTACTTAACTGTGTGTGATAAAGCCCCACAGGCGTGTTAAGCACTGTTTACATTAAACTTCTTTCCAGCAGTAATTAAATTCCGTGCAGTCATGACAGAAGTCATGTGGGTGATAATATGTTGTTTCCTAGAAAACAGAGACAAACAATTGACTAAAATTGCAATAACATCAACTTCCGCTGGGATAGTAAACCACTCAGTACAAGCAATCTCTCGAAATGTCCACAAGAGGGCTCTGTAGATCACAAAATGGCATCCACAACACACGTTTCATACAAACACAGCAAACTCACAGCAGCTAGAGAGCTGGATTGTTCTTTACATGAGGCTGTCACAGAGTGTGGCTGACTTAACCAACATTCAAACATGATCTATCAATATCAGGATACAGAAAATAATCCAGTGATGAGTGGTATCCATGAAGCATTTGCAACATTTGTACTTCCACCTGACAAAAGAATTAGCATTTACTGTACAGATTCATGAACACACAACTTAATCACAAGACACTGCTTTACAACGGCTGCACTGTGTAACACCTTCATCAGGGAGGGAAACTGAGTGTGCCTAGCGCATGTCCACTGACACACGGATCTTTGGGTCTGCCTGATTGTTATGCGCAGACCTTCCGGGGGACAGGTCAGAGCAGGGAATAAACAATAGTCATAATAAACAGTCACTAAACAGTCAAATGAATGCTACACATGTACTATATCCAAATAAATTAAAATAATTTTAAAATAATTATATTCAAAATTCAAGCCTGCAGCTGGCACTTGATTTTTCTGCACTGAAAACTTCTTAAACTAAGCTGAATAAGAACAAAGGCAACAAAATTAATATATACAAAATACACGATATTATTCCCTTAATAATAAATAGTGCCCAGAGAGTGAGATACCTTGACAGAAGTTGGTGCTTTAGTTATTTTATGTTTCTGGTGAGTTTGTTGTTACTGCTGGTCATTTTGGTTTTTGCAATCTATATTCTGACTGTTGTTTATTTCTCCTTTTGGTGTTTGCTATTATAGCTAATTTTTTTAAAATAGTTTATTCCATGACTTTCAGTTTTTCTGCCCTCCTGTGGTCCCCATGTCTGTCAAGTTGTTTCTGCAGGTGTTTTTCTGTCTTCTTGCTTCCTGCTTTATTTTGGTACTCTGTACTATCTCGTACCTTGTAGTAATTTTACTTCCCCTTCGTCTCGATCGTTTGATTCTTGTCACCTGTGCCTTGTTTTCCCCAGCTGTGTTATTACCTCATAATTACCTCATGTGTCTATTTAAAGCCTCAGTTTGCCTTAGCACTTTGTCTTGTTGTACTGTTGTCTGCTCACATGTTTTCTCTGCCATCTGTGATGCATGAGTTCTTTTTTTTTATGTATTTTGAACTTCAGCCTTAATAAAAGTTTGCTTTTTGTTCACCTTAACTTTGTCTTTGAGTCTGCATTTTTGGCCCGCATGATCCATATTCTAATAAACTGTCTGTGCATCGTTATAGCTATGTGTACCATGTTTAGTTGTTTATTGTTCTTTTTTGTTGTGTAGCCTGTAAAGGTAGCCCAGTGTATAAGACTGTCTTTTGCAGTAATATTAGTATTAATAATAACAACAACTTGTATTTGTATACAAGTTGTATACAAATACAACTTTCAAAAAACCCAAGGACACTTTACAGAAGAGTACTCTTATAAATGTAAATGTCTTGCTGTGCACTTTAGTTTATAGCATCTTTTCTGTGGCCATAAAGTGCATTATTGCACTGATAGTATGAATGTACTCACTCTTTTTATTTTACTTTTTTTTTTAATGAAATGTGATGTTATGTGAATAAATAAATACATTTTTAAAAATGGAATTGCATTTAGAAAATTACATTTTTAAATTTACAGAATAACAGAAAAAATATTCACAAGTAGGCCTACAGACTGATCTTTACACAAATATACTGAGAGCTACTCACTTGTAATTCAAAATATATACTCATATTGATTCTTTTTGCTACTTACAACCACAACCTCTGAAATTAGTGAATGCAAATGTTCCCATGAGTCCTCTCCAGTCACAAATTCACGAATGTCTGCACTGTGGGGCGGACAGCTTGGCATAGAGGTCAACCAATCAGAAAGCAGAAGACTGAGCTGACTTCATGCTTTCCTGCTAGATTCACAACCACTTAGCACACAGAGCTAGGGCAAGTTTCTACAAACCTTTGTTTTAGTACATTAGCCCTGTTATTAATTACATGATAAACACAGACGCCAAAAATATTCAGTGCAGGTGCAATAGCAAAAATGCACGTGAACAAGCGTTATGGGCATTGATATGGGCATTTGTGACTGGAGAGGGTGCATTTGAGCAGTTGTAGTCACTGATTTAAGAGGCTGTAAGTAGTAAAAAAAAAATAAATAGATGAGTTTCAAGTCTACAGGTCTACATATATTTTTGTAAATATAAATTTACACATTTGTGAATATTTTTTCTGTAACTCTAAACTTTAAACGCAAGTGTGTGGAACATTTTTATGAGTGACATGAGACAGTACATGAGATATTGACAGCATTTGCAGGTCATGCATGACATTCATATGATTTTTTTTAATTTTTTTTTTTATAGTGTTTAAGGTTTAACGAAAAGCCGACAACACAAAACCAAGTCAAATACCAACCCAAAAAGATTTCACAGCAAACGCCACTAGCATACACTTAGCTTCAACATGACTCTGGATTTTCTGGTAGCTTTGTGTTAGCATGCTCTCTCCACAGATGCTTGCAGAAACCTGATGTCACACTGCCAGCAAGTTAACACCAGTAAAAGCTGAATCCGTAAGCCCTGTAAGTCCTCAGTTTACTGTGTGGCAGCTGTTTTGTGTGAATCTCATTACTTGTAATTTTTATATAGTTGTTGCACAATGTCAGATGACATAATGAGTACATATATCTTTGATCAAATTCCCCAAAAAGCAAACACGGGGCTAATGGGACCGATTGTACCTGAGAGCATGGCCCACATACTCCGGGGTACTAAGACGGGGAGTCACTCACCCCGATCTGTCCTGACCATCTGTCTTGTCAGACTGGTCCATTTTTTTCCCTCCTTGAATCACACCAGAGACACAGGCTTCAGTTCAAATCCTTGCATTTCCGTTCAGAGACCACATGCTTTATTGCCCTCATTATTTTTGGGTTTTTTCATTTAAACAAAGGATTGATGTTTTCTTTCCTCTCTCTTTTTTTGTTTTGCCAATTTCTTGTGATTTATTCATGCCTGCAAGCCGCCGAGTAGCAGGTGGGATGTGTGACTGTCATAAAACCAATGATATTATCTGACTTAGACCCAAAACGTTTGTTGTGTGGTCTGCCCCTTAATTTTCTCGTGTTCTCCCAGCTGTAAATGTGGTCGATGATGACTAATAATGTTCAGTGATGGCAAAGGTTTGGCAATTGAGTTTCAGAGCGCCCTCGATTGCGTTGTGATGATGACTCATAGATGAATGTTGGATGCATGTTTCTGCATTGCTGTAGTGTTTTACTGGCTTACCTTACAGATCGTTTCATATTAATAGATTTCTCTAAACTTCACCTTAGAAGATGAGTTATGAAGACATTTCTAAATCATGTGTCTGTTTAAAGTCCTATTCTTTTCAATGGCCAAAGACAACAAAACCAAAATGTCTAGCGTTCAAAAAGTAACATTTTCAGGGTTTCAGGGGTCACTGTTACTTGAACACTGAAATAATTTAGCTAATGTAGCATTCAAATTGTATTTTCGCTCCAGCAAATTTGATGACCACGACTCACCCTAGCAATTTTACAATATCTCTTTAAAGATACACCGTTGCCTCCCCCTGCATTAAGATGTCCAAAATGACCGCTTGTCAAGTCACATCAGTCAAAGTTAATTGATCCTTGTCATCCTCTGGCCTTGTGGACCTCCAAGTTGAAGTCAATGGCCATTGTGTTTGAATCATGCCCTCCATTTTAAGCATTACTTGAAATTCAGTTAATATGATTGTGTGACGCATGTCTTGAGGACGGATGGCAGCTGTGAAGTGACGCAAGTAGCATTTTTGTTAATTTTCCATTTAAGAATGGGTCTTGGGTGCTAATAATGGGGTTGTGCTTCAGTAATTGAACTTTATTGGGTCTGAGTAAAGAAGGTGAGCTAAGGTCCTCTCCTTATGTATTTATAGCTTTTATAGTGTTTTGAACCCTGCACTCACCTTCTATCGATAATGCAACAATATATCACAAAAAAGAGTTTTAGTTTTTTGTAGCTCAAAAATCACAAAGCATACATGCACTTCGGTAGAATATAAATGGGTAAACAAAGGGAAAGGTAAACAGAGTAAAAACAGTGGTAGTAGACACTACGGTAGATAAAGGGTTGTAGTTTTTAAGCTTGGTTTGGAAGATGGCTAAAAGCTTCTGATCAGATTACACAAACCCTGAGATAACAAGAAAACAAGATCAACATCAGTACTTCTGAAACATGGTTTTCTGTGCATGATTAATAATTGTATAATAAATGTACATTTCATTAAATATCTGTTTAACTATTTGTTAACACGAATATCTGATCAGTCAGTTGGCAGCAATGGCAGCAACTCAATGCATTTATGCAGGTAGACATGATCAAGGTGGTCTTTTGAAGTTCAAACTGAGCATCAGAATGGGGAAGAAGGGTGATTTAAGTGACTTTGAATGTGGCATAGTGCCAGATGGACTGGTCTTAATATTTCAGAAACTGTAGATCTACTGGGACTTTCCCGTACAATATGTCTGGGGTTTATAGAGAATTGTCTGAAAAAGAAAACATGTCCAATAAGCAGAAGTTCTCTGAGAGAAAATGCCATGTTAATGGCCAGACTCATACCCATAACCACTCATGACAACCAAGAAATCCAGAAGCGCATCTCTGAAGGCACAACATGTCAAACCCTGTAGCTGATGATCTCCAGCAGAAGACCACACCAGTGTCACTCCTTTCAGCTAAGATCAGGAAACTGACTCTATAGTTCTCATAGGCTAAGCAGAATTGAACAATACAAGAATGGAAACATATTTCCTGAGTTGATGAGTTTCAGTTTCTGCTGCAACATTCAAGTGGAAGTTTCAGAATTTTGTGCAAACAGCATGAACGCAAGGATTCATCCTGTTCTAAATCACATAAGTAACAGCTCAGGCTGGTGTGGAGGTGTAATGGTGTGGGAGATATTTTCTTGGCACACTTTGAACCCTTCAATATCAAATGAGGATCATTTACTGTACACACCACAGCCTACCTGCATATTGGTGCTGAGCGTGGCTATCCTTTTGTGACCACAGTGTACCCATCTTCTGATGGCTGCCATGTCAAAAAAGCTCAGATCAACTCAATTTCTTAAATTTCTAGATTTCTTTTAAAAAAAATACAACGTGTAACTTTTTGGACAGTGCCTGGAGATAAAAATAGAATACCCAAACACAGGAAAAACAAAAGGATGTTAGTTTAGCTGTCTTTAGCAGGGTTAACTTTTTTTTTGCCATATTTCTCCTTCAATTTCTGGCATCAGCTTTCAAATATTTTTGACCATTCCATTTCAAATGACCTAAACAACAAAATGCTTTCTTGCATATACCACCTGTCTACAATCCTCAAAGAAATAAAAACAAAAGATTTGAGTAAGATTAAAATATTGGCAAAACATCTTAGGCATTCTAGATATCCATTGATTTCTTCTCCTCGAGTCATTTCTTGGTGGATTTACTAGAGCGGTTAGGAACATTATCTTTTACTTTAGATCAGATCTTGCTCACGTTTTGGACAACATGATTTAAACAATTAAAGAAATCATGTGTGCTTAATATGTGCCCTTCTCGCCCTTCTTCCAGTATGCAGACCGTGATGATTTGTTTGTATGTTTTCCAAGCAGTGTCCTGCTTTGTGTACATGCTTGCAGCTTTCGTAAATGTCAGTGAATTTCCCGCTTGGTATTGCTCTGACTTTGTCACCTTCAGAGTGGTGCGGCTCATTTCTTCTTTTCACTTTGTCGTCACTTCTTTTTCCAGTGACTGTCTCATAGTCAGAGTCCGATGCTTGTCCAAGCTTGCCAAAATAAAATCTATCAGTTATCCCTTTCAATATTCCCACCAAGAGACATGATGTTTGTCTAGTTTTGAATCACATATGTACAGTAACAGATCCTGGCCACTAACCCCATTTGTCAGTGTAAAGATTGACCTGACACACTGGTATGTTGCTCACGTTTGAGGAGTGTTTATTGCAATATCACGCATATGACTTTGTAAGGTTCAGCACCCGGTCCACCAGCTTTCCAGCTGTTCTCCAGTGTGTTCTCCACACACTCCTCTCTCAGGTCTCCGGCTTCACTATAAATAAAAGGGAGAAACCTAATTAGTTCAATCACCGCCACCTGTGCCTCCAGCCTCTTTGGCACTGCCCCCTTGAGCTCACTGCCCCACTCCTCCCCCTGCAGCTGAGCCAGGGACCACACCTCCACCACAGTCAGTTATTGGTTTACTGTCGTCCTCTGCAAACAGCCTGTAGAAACTGAAAATATAAAGAGATAAAAAATATTTTACAAAGTCCCTGAAGTGTTTTTGATATAGACTGATGTATGACTGGATATAAAACCTCAGGACTTATTTGGCAGCTGAAATTTAAACATAGCTCCTTCTATCAACAAAGTTCAGAAGGTTGGCTGCTGATTTTATGGTATTTATGGTATTTTGCTATTTTTTCAGGTGAAATATTAAATGATACCCAATTTTCAGGCATATTGACTAGACTAAACTGAAATGGGCATGAATGAAATGCAGACTTTCAGCTTTAATTCAAGGGGTGTGACAAAAGTGCATTGCATTAACTGTTTAGGAATTATAGCCATTATTATACACAGTCCCATATAAGAATCATGTGACATGATAATTATGCACCTTAATGTCAGCATATACTGTTTTTTAATGTGATATTTTGCTCATATAGATGAAACAGTCCAACTTACGTGACAAATGTAGAACTCCTGGCTCAGGAGAAAAGATGAGCAATGACCAGTTTTTCAATTAAACTTTATTCACAATGCTAATTCACAAAAGCAGCCATGTTGAGGTTGGGGTTTTTTGGACGATAGAGACCCTGCAGTATATGTGTGCTTGCTTGCTGAAGTGATTTTAAAAATTGTTTAATATAGTTAAACATCCTATATCTCCGATTCACTTCTTGTTTTGTGCCCCAGATGAAACAATCACAAAAGGTGACCATTCAGAAACTGCGTCACCCTTCACTGGACAGTTCCCGCTCCTGCAGACCATCTGAATGGATATGGATGGATAATTTCCCCTTTGCATTTCTTTTCATAATTACATTCCTGACTCATTCACCACATGTGCTGCTCTTGTTTTCCTTTCCACCTTTGTCTAATTTTAATGAGGCACCCTTAAGCTCACTATTACTCACTAGTTAGTGTCAGCAGTCTGTGGCTTTAAAGGAACAAACACTGTTGATTACAGAAGTCGCTCCTGTAATTTTCATTAAGTTAAAGACTGCAGAGCCAAGAGTGGATGTCAGGAGTATGAAACGCTCAGACTGTGGACATGACAAGTTTGTGGCTTCCTCCTTCAGGAGGGTGTAATGATTTTAGTCAGCTTGTTTACAGGAGAGGATTCCAGGGGTTAGTTGCATGACTCATCAGCATTTCCACCTAATAACGTCAGTTTCCACATGATACTTTCATCCTAGAAGTTTTTTGTTGTTGGTTTTTTTTTTTTTTTTTTTTTTTGGGGTAAAAAAAAAAAAAATAAGAAATTTTTTTTTTT
>VVHJ01033846.1:0-11075 GCA_015107715.1 Tylochromis polylepis
GGCCCCTCCCCCCCTTGCAAAGAATTTAGTATTGGGTCAGATTGGACAGAAACGCCTTTTAAATGTGACTTTCAGAATCAATGTACTGTACTTCATGAAATATATATATATATATATATATATATATATATATATATATATATATATATATATATATATATATATATATATAGAGAGAGAGAGAGAGAGAGAGAGAGAGAGAGAGATACACTCTGTTATTGGAGTCATCACCTTCAGCAATGTCACTGTGGTACAACAGGAGAGATTCA
The DNA here is from genome assembly GCA_015107715.1 of Tylochromis polylepis. Lineage (NCBI taxonomy): Eukaryota > Metazoa > Chordata > Actinopteri > Cichliformes > Cichlidae > Tylochromis > Tylochromis polylepis. The sequence continues at coordinate 270 of VVHJ01033846.1, forward strand.
AAGAGGGTCAGTATACCATCTCATTAGAAGTGATATTTATTTACATATTTCACAATGTACAATGTAAGTCTCAAAGCAGATGAAAACGAGGTAAATGTGGGAGGAGAAAAGCAGGATCAAAATGCTTCACCTATTACAGTATCTATTGCATAGTTTGAGATGATTGAACTCAATACCTTTCTAATATTGTGCTCTCTATTCCCAGCCCAACTGCTTGACACCAGAAACAAGCCAGAATCAATCTAAAACCTGTTACTGGTTACCTGTGGGAGCCCAGCACTCAGACCAGAATCAGACGTGGCCTCTAACTTCACACAAGTGTGTGTGCACATTGCAGAGGTTCACAGTGTGACAGCTCTCAGAAATCTCATGAAACAGTATTCAAGATGAAACAATATTCACGATGTTGTCGTCGTGTTTGTCATCATTTTTGCACAGACTGCAAACGTGAATCCAATGGCAGTATGGGCTCTGCTATTCAGTTATACAAATGTTTTATGTCTGGTGTCAACCCAGAAGGTATCGCATTGTTCCATGTGATCGAAACACATGGTTTGAAATTAAAACTATAACTTATCTTAAAAGCATAAATGGTTATTATAAACGATACCCTTATTCAGTTCTTTTAAAAGCACCACAAACAGTTAAAATACAATACTGATGAAAGGTTGATCTCAAGTCAGATTACACACATGGTTTCTAATTTGCACAAACATATAATGCTTTATTCAAGTGATGAGTTGCTGGTTACTTGCTGCAGCCACCCACCTGTAATGTGTTTAAGATTGTCTTTATGTGAAGATTTTTGTCCAAATTCATAAACAGAGAGCAAGGACTGGTAATGCCTGTCTAGGGATTAAACCTTGCTACCTTATGCTGGTATCATTATCTATGAGGAGGACAAAATATCAGCAGCTACAAGTCCTTAATGTACAAGTATTTAATGTACTGCAGTCATTTTGTTCTCAGACCTTTTTCTGGTATGGCCCACTTCAGAAGCTAAAGAAAGCTCACACACCACAATTTTATCAGTCACCACAAATAACAAAGGATCCACACTGTAAAAGTAAAAGTGAGATTAGCAGCACAATAACAACAGTAAAATCACAGTAATTCACTTTAGTTTCACGTCATGTTTTTTCACCTGGTGGGTCACACCCCACGAATGGGGACTGCCCCACTGTTTGCAAGCCATCACTGATCATTATTGATTGATATTTATTATATTTTTGAGGACAATTTTACATCTCCCCATTATGAGTGAATTTACATTAAAGCAAGCAAGTCTTGTGGATCTGTGCCTCTCTTCGCTTTATTTATAATTCCATATGCATGAACTTTTGCTTGCAGATTTTGTAGCAACTATCATAATTTTGAGAAGCTGAATCACTTAAACACTAGATCCAGTACCTGGTCCAAATGGGCCATACCTCTTAATGTTTGAATTCAGGTGAAAGAACAGGTTGATCTAAAGAGCTCCTGTATTCAAGCATTGTACTGCAATGGGATGCCAGTGTAACAAGTCGGTTTGTGAAATGTCTTCCCTCTTAAAAATTCCATGATCAACTCTAAGTGGTAATATTTAGGAACCACAGCAACTGAGCCGTCAACAGAGGTGCTGAGTGCGGAGGTTCCGTCACACTGCCTCTGCAACAGCAGAGTTTTGTGCTCATCTCAGTGCTTGAGAGAGACTGCAAATAGATGCAGTGACCAACACGTTGCCGATAGATTGAGCATGCAAGACCCTAACCCACCTCTTAATCTTTCAGGTGAAATCAGGGTGTCTCTTTCAGATGCCCGTATTTCCTTGAGAGATTTTGCCTTTTGTAAATAAGAGTAGATTCTTAATCACATGCCAGGCTGATTGGATACATCATCTTATGGTTCAAAGAGGTATTAAGTTAGAGCACAGCCTCGTCCTGCCTAAGGTTTGTGTTGACATCGCTTCAACACAAACATAGTTTGAGTTTTTTGAACACAAGAATTTGCAATAAATACCTTTACCAGGAGGATTCATTCGGTTCTTAAGCCAAACACACTGTACACACTCGAGATAATGCCATCTTTTTACAAACACGGGTAATAAAAGGAACAACAAATAAGCACATGTGATGTGTTTGGGATCTGTTCACTCTATTGGAACTCTACTGGACTGAAGTCATTCATGTGATAGGACAGTTAGATACCTGGGGTTTTAGTCTGAGCCGATTCTACTGAGATAGTTTTATAATTGCTATGTTGCTTGTTGTTATCCAGGCACTTGATGGCACTGTGTAGTTCTATACAGTGTTTCAGCCCTGCAGTGGCTTCTCTGCCCTGGACTTAAAGATATGCTCAGACTGTTGGGGTAAAAATATGAAAATGAAACAAACAGTTGCAAATCTTAATTATTCTAAAGCCGTAAAATAAAAGTAAATTTAGTCATTTATAATTAGAGTGAATATGATACCATAAATTTAGTGATTGGTTCCAATACCAGTAGAACTAGACAGTTCTTGATACCCAATTTGTTACCAAAACAAAATGATTTCCCCATATATTTAAACACTCCTTCATTTATGTATTTAAAATGTTAACATTATATTTTCTGACAGGATGGAGACTGAAATGTTAGGATGGGTGCCGAGTAACATACTAACATTACTACGAGGTATAGCATTACTTACATTAGCTTAAGCATTTAATGTCAGCCACTACAAACATTTAGGCCTGTTGAACAAAAACTCAGAATTCTGACTTTTTCAGAATTCACCACTTTTTTTTTTTCCCCCCAGTGGCCCTAATCCTCTTCCATAGATTTCACAATGACAGCGTTTCAGGATTAAAAAAAAAAAAAAGAAGCATAGTGATTTGGATGTTGTTGAAATGAATCCGGATTTAGTCACTTTGAATTCTTTGAACAGATCTGGATGCAGGTCTTTAAGGTGCTTTGCTAAACTGGAAGTATTTCCTCTCTTTGTGTGAATGCATGTTTAAATAGTCCCTTTTGTAAATCATTATATCATCCACCTCAAACACAGAGAGGTGAGGGTATCAACCCTCTTACTGTCCAGAGTCAGGGTGAAGCTATCATAACCGCTGCACTATTCGCCATCTTGTTTTTCTGTGCCAGTTATAGTGGCTCCATAGTAAAGTGGTTTACGCATTTGTCTGTCAAGCAAAAGTTTGATCCTGGAAGAAAACACACAACTCTTTGGGACCCGCCAAATCAAACATGCCGCTACTTGAAACAACCTAAAGTAGATTATTGCAGTTTTTGCTGTGCTTTTGGGTTTCCTCCTTCTGCAGCAGTGAATGAGCTACAGCCTCAGTACATACTCTGCTGAGAGTACCAACAATAACAAAAAGGGAAATAAAAATCACCTTTTCAAAATGTTGGTATTGAAAGGTACTGTTTTTCATTATATTCAGCCATATTTACTAAGAGTGTGTGTCAGAATATGTATACAGTGAGTCTGGAGTATCATTAGCATACCAAACAGTGAATGGTTTGACACAAGGTAACAAGGAAAAGTTCTTATCCTTGTATATGTACAATATGTATTTGATGGTATCACATATGGTAATGAGACATCATGAACTGGTGCTGTTACACTGTGTGCTATACTAAACTTGACTTTGGACAGATAATATTGTAGATCAAATCGCAATGTATTGTAATGCACAGCCCTGCTCAGCGCTTTGCATGACAGGCAAACCATATTATGCTCACAGACAGGTTCATGTGAATTGATGAGCATGTCCCAATGTTCAAAAAACTACTTAGAGCATCACTTGTTTTATTTTCTTTGTGTGCAGATTGTGATCAGCTGCCTCGTTCTGCTGCTGGCTCTGAGGTTTACTGACCATCGTGGCTTTAGCTTGATGCATTCTACAGCATACAAGGAGATGTTGCATGGTTAAGTACATTCCTGTACACTGTGCCACAATACTGCTAACGTCCCATTTTAGCGTGCACTTACTGTCACATACAACCTCTAAAAAGAATATCACTCAATTTGTTGTAAAATACATTTCTCAGTGTGAAATAACCTGATAAAATACAGTATACAGATCCACTGCCTGATTAAAAAAATATAACACGAGCAGGGCATGCATGCTTTAAAATGTAGGAGTGATGGACATCTGGCAGCATTTAACTATTTAACACTCAGAGACCACCTGAGATCTGCCCGCCACTCTCATGCAAACACACTGAGCCAGTAAATGAATTAAAACCACAGCATCAATAATATATAATTCCATTTATCTTCATCATCAGGTACCAGAGGTTGTGCAAGAATAATTCATTTGAACAAATATCAAATAAAATTTTACTCATGAAACTGCATAAATAATGAGGAACTGATAAATAATAATTTAGGTCTAAGTATTTTATAGGTCCTGTTTAATCTGCAGTGCTAATTTTAGGGATTTTAACAAAAATGTGCAAACTAAGGATTGATGCATGTTGCAGCAATGTTATGGAAAAATGAGCATCGCAGCAAAAAGCTTAAAGTGTTAAATGGACGCAGGTCACATTTGCAGAGTACATGGGTCCTGAAATAAGATGAATGCAAGTGATGGTTTCCTAGATGTGCCCTGTGCTCTGCACACACAGTGACTCAGCAGGTCTGACAGAGGAACGAAGAGCATCACTGCTGCAGCTCCAACACTGCACCATCCGTCACACAACCACATCTCACTTTCCTCTCCAAGTTAGAAAATGCTACTATCCACTATCCACAGCCAACATTCAGCAGTTCTGAGCTGGCATATGTTGTTGCAGTGGTTATGTTACGGTTCTGGTGTGCTGCTGTGTCTTATGAACAAGTTTTTCTGTTTTTACTGATATGAAGTCATACTGCTAAATCTGCCTTTGTGTAGTTTGACAACCTGACAGTCTGTAAGAAATCAGGCTAGACTGAATTTCATGACTTCGCTCTTCTTGCAACTGGTTCCACTTTTCAGTGCATCTACTTTGTGGTGCAGCGCAGCTTGTTTGGCACAACATTGATGGAAAAGACAGATCACTGCTGTTCCACAGACACACATAGTACCATCTTTTACTTTAAACTGTGCTGAAACTGTTATAATTACCTGACAAAGAAAGACCAATAAATGTTGTAAAAAATCATGCCAACAACAGAACCCAGAATGATGTAAAGCTGAATGCATACCGACCCCAACCACGTGGCAAAAGCTTGATATTCGACAGGTAACAAAAGCACCAAGGAGCAGTCAAACTTGTTTCTGGCTGTGTCTGTTTCTGCAATAAAATCTCTTCACATTTTACTGAAGCACTCTTTCGGCTGGTGTTTAGCTGTGTTTTTTTGTTTTGTTTTGTTTTGTTAAAACTCAAGCACAACAAGAAAACTCTTGTGTGTTCTTGTGTCAGTGGGTGGGACTGCAGGCTAAGTATGTGTTAACTTAATTATGTGGCAATGTACTACAGGCCATGTTGGTGAGTAATGCAAAATCAATGTAGCAGGTAGCATGACAAATGACTTTCTTCATGGAGCAAATGGGTGATGTGATACATGACTATTCTGAGTGATTACACAAACACTGCTCCCAAAACAACAGCAGATTTTCCTGTTCTTACACATGTGCCACCTCTCAGGCATACACATATACCCAAAGAGCTAATTCAGGTCAAGGCTCGTTACCACATCAGTGATGGCTGCCATGTGTCAATGAAACTCCCTCACAAAAGCGGAGTGTGGTGGAACAGAAGTGACACGCCCTCTCATTTGTCCTCACACTAAGATTCGACATCTGACGCTGATAAAAAGAGCGAGAACATAAATTGTGTTTAGGTGAAACTGTCACTGCTTTCAGGAAAATGAGCCGCCGCCTGCTCGTTATGTCATTACATAACTGGGAAAAACATCTGTAATATAAAATGGATCATGATCTCATCGTTATGCAAAGAGCTGTTGCACTAAAATGCTGGCTACAGAAGGCATTTTCTAACTGACCTTTTTATAATTATGGAGCTTGCTGTCAGAATTTTCAGTTTTCCTAATAGAAGAAGAATCTTTAAAAAAATCATCTGGCCAGCATTTTAATAAAATGATGAATGCACATGGCAGTTTCTTTTTCTGCTTTGGAATGGTGAGCGAAATACTGAATGAAACCTTGAACTTACTCTGTCCACCCTCACTTATCGTAAAAAAGCTGGTACATACACATGGATCCAGAAAAAGGAGGTGTGTGTGTAGTGTGAGCTAGAAAGGAAATGGTGAATGAGTGACTGGTTACTGTTCTTTTTTAGTCTTTTACACATGGGAGGAGAGTGTGTGTTTTCCAGTTTTTACATTAAAAAAACACTGTCCACTGGCATGTGTTCCTCTGTGTCTAAACATCCTGATGATTCAGCCTCAGTGCCACATTCCCTTATTTCATTTCATCCTCAAGTCCTTGCAGACATCACTTCTTGTCGCTGTTTTTAAATATTTGTTCGTAGGGCGGTGGAGGATGGTTGCAGTATGATGGGGGTGGTGGATAGGAACCCATCATCATATGGGTGGAGCCAGGCTGTGGCGGGTATGGCGTGTGTGTCATGGTAACCCCTGGGTCACCTCCTGCCAATCCGTTCACCCCGAAGCCCTGCATGCTCCCTGGCTGCTGGGAAACTGCAGGAAAAGAGAAAAGAAACAGTTGGTTTCCATTCAAATAGCCTTGATGCTTTTCCTTTAAAATCTCAAGTTTAAAAATAGGCTGTTATAACAGTATTCACATCAGCGATTTCATTCTGGTATTCACATGTTAATTACCAGGAGTTGCATCAAAAAACCTTTTTCACATTTACTTTAAATGAGAGAGCTCTGCTTCCAGCCATCAGAGCCCTATTCAGAGAACACAGTGCATCCAGAAAGTATTCACAGTGCTTCACATGTTATAGCCTTATTTCAAAACAGATTAAATACCCCAAAATCATGATAAGAAAGTGAAAAAAAAAACCCATTTGAAATTCTTGCAAATTTGTTAAAAATCAAAACTAAAATATAACAGATACAAGTACATAAACTGGTCTCGTGTTTATAGTAAAAATCTTCAGGGTTACATCAGTGTTATTGTTATTCCTAAAACTCTTTGATACCATAATCAGTAAGGATAGATTGAGATAAATGTCTACTCTAATGGAGGTACTAGTCAGTACCACTGAATACCACTTTATTACTCATTGAGCAGAAATCCTCTCCACCTTCCTTTATTTGATTGTTTCTTCACTACCACAGTTACATCACTGATTCCTTATTTATCTTTCTGCCTTCAACCCAAAGCCTTAAACAAACAGGGTGTCAGAGAAGATTAGAACAGGCAGGCTAAGATGCTGACTTTACTCTGGAGTTCATCAGAGAGAAAAACGAGTAAAAACATCCTCCTCCGGGTCGCCGTTTTTTTACGCTGTGCTATTATTGGAATGTTCCACTCAATTTTCTGCTTGGTTGACTGACAATAAAATGACAGTAAAATTCCATCCATGTAAAATTATGACAGGAGTTTTAACAGCTGCTCTACTCTCACCCAAAATCTCATGTTTGAACTAAAGGATACTGGAAGGACATAATGTTGAACATAATGAACAGACTTAGAAAAGTTTATCTGAAAGGATTCTACTGAGGGGACATAACTGGGATACACCAGGGTTTGTTTCTGCAGTGGTTGGATGTGATCGACTGAAGCAGGAATATAAAGCACTAGCAGGTGATTTTGTGGAGTGTTCCAGGAGAAATCTTCTTTCGATGTAAATAAGACCAAAAAGATGCTTCAAAGAGATGCGTAAGAGGCCAGCTACACAGCAAGCATCCATCCTTGAACAACATGCTGATGTGGTGAAGGACTACAAGTACCTGGACATCCACCGGAAGACTAACACAGACTGCATATAAGAAGGAGATCAGCAGACCCTATTTGCTAAGGAAGCTGAGGTTCTTCAACGTATACAGTAAAATGTTGGAGGTTTTCTGTCAGTCTGTTGTGTCTACTTCACTGTGGTGGGGAGCAGCATCATAGCTGGCAGCACGCAGAGACTGAATGAACTAATCAGGAAGGATGGCTCAATGACTGGCTGTAAACGGTGGTGGTGAGGAGGGCAAAACTGTTATCTTGGATAATCTTGACCACCTATGGCACAATTTACAGGCGGCAAAGCACTTTTTCTAACAGAGTGATTCAGGTCCACTGCCATAAGGACAGATATCAGAAACCTTTCATAGCACTCGCAATAATTCTCCACTGTGCAGCACATCAGTATTATATTATTTTTCTATATGTTATTATTATTATTGTTATTATTTATTAATAATGATAATAATAATATACTAGCTAACTGTTGTAAGCATTTGAGATGACATGTCAGATGTCTGCCTGAATAGTTTTTAAAAAGGAAACCATGTTTGTGCCTGTGTGTCATATGCAAACATTCAGTTCTTAGGGTGCCTGTCATATTCAGTTCTCTCATATCGAGCCTGTAAAGTATACTTGGGCAGTCCAGATGGCCTTTATCTACACATGAACAACAATTTTATTGTTATAATTTTAGAGCTCATACAGTGATACAGTCACACCACCACGTTCATAAACAGAGCCACGGTGGCTGCCAAACTTCATTAAAAAAAATGTATGCAGAATTTTTGAGTTAAGTGTGCTAGAGGATTGGTGCTCACATGTTTACACGTGAACTGTCTCCCTCAAAAACATGGGCCTTGCACTATGGAGCAAGTCTAATGCAACCATGTCTTCTTCACTTACCACTTTCTTACACTGGCATCCACAAAGCTAGTTTTCAACTCGGTGGTTTTCCATGGTAAAAACAAATCTCACACAATGCATTTTTAGTGCATCTTAGTTATATCGTGTCACTCTTATCTGTGCACCTGTCTAACGCCTACTGTACCTGGTGTGGTAACAGGGTGCCTAGTGAAGGAGACATTGAAGGCTGGTTCATCTCTCAAGGGAGACGGGTACATCCTTCTGCGAATGAAGAAGCCAGCACCACAGCAGAACAACACTCCCATCATCAGCAGTACCCTGAGAGGAAAACAAAACATATCTCAGACCTTGAACCACTGTAAATACAGGCGTTCTGGCTGAAATCAGTAAGGTGAAGTTATGTGGCAAACTATCCAGCTAGCACTTCAACACTCATATGACTTTGCTACCAAAAATGTTATTAACCATAAAAGCTACAGTTGCTGTTCCTAGGACTGCATTGTTTTGGAAAGACATCTCTGATGTTATGAAAATGTTGTCCATCATCATTCCATTTATTCACTTTCTGCTGCTTATCCAGGTTCAGGTTGGAGGGGCAGAAGTCTGAGTAGAGAAGCCCACACTTCCTTCACCCCACCCACCTCTTCCAGCTCATCGGGGGGGGGGGGGGGGGGGTCAAGTTGTTTACTGTGATTGTGATTTAGCTGATCGTGGAGATTAGGACCTGCGAGCAGACTCACAGACTCCCACAGGCAGACAAGATTAAATACAAGCCGTTTAACAAAAGCTGATGCAAGGATACAAAATAATTCAAAAATATGAAGGAAACAATAACTTCACTAACAGAAATCTATAACGAAAAAAACAAACAAACACTGGGGACACTAGCAAACAGATGCTCAGAAGCTAGGAGACACATAGAATAATTAAATAACCACTAAAGGTCCAAAATCATAGAAGCACTAGGAAAAAAGACCCAGGACCATGACAGCTTCCTAGGTCTACCCTGAGGTCTACTCTTGGTAGGACAGATGCCCAAATCACCTCAGCTGGCTCCTTTTGATGTGGGGCAGCAGCGGCTCAACTCTGAGACCTTCTCGAATGACCGACCTACTCATCCTCTCTCTAAGGGACAGCCCAGCCACTCTTCAAAGGAAACTCATTTTCCCCGCTTGTATCCACAACTTCATGTTTTTGGTCACTACCCAGAGCTCATGACCATAGGTAAAGTAGGAACATTGATCAACTGATAAATTGACAGTTTCACTTTTTACATTCAGCTTTCTCTTCACCATAACAGATTGGTACTCCCCCAGTACATTTGTCAATCTCCAGTTCCACTCTTCCTTCACTTGTGAACAAGACCCTGAGATACTTAACCCCTCCACTTGGGGGCAGTAATTCATTCCAGACTGGGGACTCCGCCCTTCTCTGGCTGAGAACCACAGTCTTAGATTTGGAGGTGCTGATTCTCATATTTCTACCGCTTCACACTCGGCAGTGAACCGCGATGCAAGCTGTTTGTCACCACCTGATGAAGTCAACACAACCACATTGTCTGTAAAAAGCAAAGATGAAATCCAAAGGCCACCAAAGAAGAGACCCTCCATCACCTGGCGACGCCTGGTCTATTAAAACTATGAATAGAGTCAGTGACATAGGGTAGCCCTGGTGTACAACACTGGAAGTGGATCAAAATGCAGACCAAGCACTCGCTGAGGTTGTACAGGGACTCAGTGGCCCATAACAACACCCCAGACACCCCATACTCCCTCAGCACCACCCCACAGGATACTCTAAGGGGCAAGGTTGAATGCCTTCTCCAAGTCCACAAAACACAGGTAGACTGGTTAGGCAAACTCCCACGGACCCTCACATATCCTTGACAGAATTAAGAGCTGGTCCAGTCCTCCTGAATCCAACGTTCAACTAACACATGGACTCTCCTCTCCTGTATCCTGGCACAGACTTTTCCAGGGAGGCTCCCCCTATAGATAGAGCACACCCTCCAGCACCCCTTCTAATAAGGGGGCGCCACCACCCCAGTCTGCCAACCCAGAGGTACTGAGACTTGTCAGCCAAAATAAAGCCACAACACCCAAAGCC
>VVHJ01033847.1:0-14572 GCA_015107715.1 Tylochromis polylepis
GGGGACTGAACCGTTACACCTTGTTCCCAGCTGATTCCCACCCCTTCGTGGTGATTACACATTAATATCTGTGTTAAACCGCCTGGATACTTGATGGACGTTGGCCCTCAAAGGCACTGAAGCTGAGATGAATTACCAGCTCTGATGAATCATTGATGTTTAAGTGTGTTTAAACTGCGCGTGGGAAAAGCCTGGAGACAGCTTGAGGGTCAGTTAGATATTATGTCTATTTTCTGCTCCTCTGTTTGGACATTTCTATATGCTTTCATCTAATTGTTTACCTACATGATCATTTATTTTACACCAAAGAAAATGATTGTTTTCTCAGGCCTGTCCGAGTTTCGGTCCTTTCAGTCGGGTTAATAAGTAACATCCCACCACGCTGATAATGCCGCACACAAACGATAGCCTCCATAAACCTCCCTGTTGTAAAAAGATGTCGGTTGGTTGAATCTATCTGAGGGTCAAGATATGATGATGATCGAGAGTGAGTGAACTCGACCAAGCAGGTTTTTCTTTAAACAGTCGATTTTTGGGTGAAACGCTCAGCGAGTTAGATGACAATCACAATAAGGTGTCACACAGTGTTCACCAAAACCCTCATTGTAACTCTAATAGTTAATAAATGACTCTGATAAGAATGGGCTTTCGTATCGACTTTGGTTTATCGATTGATCTTTATGAATATGGTAGAAAAATGGGTCAGCTAGAAAGTTACAGCATCCTGGCTCCTGGGTTTCCTTTCAGAACAGCAACACAAGACACTCTTACACCACGTGTTTCAAAGCCATCCAGTTCTTCTTCATCTCAAACCATGTCTAGATTATGAGCTGTCTTGTGTTGGGCTGATGCTGAACCTAAATAAAACAGTATGTGCATTAGTCCCGAGGACCCACTTTCTATGAAATCAGAGAGATAATGACAGGGACAGGGGTGGAGCCTTGGAGAAAGGGAGGTGCTCTTAATTATAGGAAAGTTTCCCACTTATACTTACAGGAGTACCATCTAGAAATTCCATAATTTTGTTCTATTTGCGCAATCCTTCATGAAAATTAAACGGAAATAGCATTTTCTTCATTTTTGTGACTAATAAATTAATGTTTAAAACCATTCTGTGTTATATTTTAGCATTATAGTGCAATAAACTATTTACTATTCAGGAATGGTGTACTCAAATATGCAGGACTTCCTATTTTAATAAGCCAATACGCAGACATTTTTTGATGCATGTGTCCCTGTTTTATTTTGATGGTGAGAAAGGACAGTAACATTTCAGGTTTTCATCTTTAATAGTTTATCTTTTGATATAACCATTTTCAAATACTGCCTCTGATTTTAATGTGCAAGAAAAATGATATAAAAATGGTATGTCATAAAAAAATGAGTAAATGAAAAACAGGCCTTTTGTTTTCATAGATATATGATGCTAAAGTGAACAGTAATTATTATATAGCCACTGTGGACCATCACGTCTTTTTTGCAAATAGCAGAGCAGAAAACAAGAAAGTTGAATCAAAATTTTCTTCATTTTTGTGACGAAGAATTTAATGTTAAAAAGTATTCTACATGTTTAATTTTAAAATATTGTGTAATTCAACTAGATATTTATCATTCAAAAATGGTCACAAGTTGTCTGTTGCAATTTGAAGGTTGTTGTTGTTGTTTTTTATTAATGTGTGCTTGAATATGGGACTTTGCAGGAGTGCTGGCCTTCTTTCATATTTTGAATATGAACATTAATTACTATCTGTTGATAGACTATTTTTATCAAAGTATTTTCATATATGAAGCTAAAATTTCCCAGCAATCAGTATTTTAAACAATTTTTTTATGCAAATCAGAGGTTGGTTGATTTGAGACTGTGTTGTGACTTAAATGCTGTGCTGAAAATCTCTTGGAAATGGAAAATTTTTTGACACCTATGCAACACCTGCCCCATAAAACTATAAAATATAATAACATTAAACTTGCTCTCGTCTCAGTAAAGCCCTGACAGTTTTGATGGAGCACAAACAGGATGTTCATATAAACCTGTGAGCAGCCTGGGTGCAGAAGAACACCGAGCTTTACATACTGATCCTGTTGGCTGCTGTGCTAAAGTGCGCAAAGCTGAAGCAGGAAGGAAAATCTGGAGAAAGGGAGCTAAGTGCATTAAAGTTCATTTGGTATGTGAGGAAGCTCGCGTGTGCGCACTCCCGCTCATTAACAAACTAGTCTGTTGGACCGGGAACCGTCAGGGGAGCGAGCCGGTGGCTCAACGGGACCCACGGCTTTAACACCGCGCTCACAGTGTCTGTTCATCTGAAACATGAACATGAAACAAACGTGTTTTCTATGCTTCAAACGTCTGTGCGATGTGTGACAGTGATGGGAGCATCATCGCGTGATTTTAGATTTCATTAATGAACTCATTTTAAACCGAAGTCGCTGAATCGTATCAATAAATATCAAGAACTTGGACGGCTCTACTTTTTTATAGATTATGTCAGACTATCGGTTCACTATCAAATAGCAAACGAATAAAAAGATTACGCATACATATTTTAGTATTAATAAACAGGCTCAAATATAAATATGAAAATAGCTGTCAAAGTATCCAACATGTTTTTGAAGTTACGTTTAATTTTATAAAAGGATTTTAAACAATTTTGAGTCTGTTGTAGAGTCATTTGATTATTTATTTAAATTATTATTATTAAATAAAGAACAGCAGTGCAGTCACTGCTTTAAGGTTCTTGGTCTGAATGCCATGTGGATCCTTTCTGCGTGGGTAATCCGGCTTCTTCCCACAGTCCGAAGACATCGGTGTAACTGGTGATTGTGAGCTGGTCGTGGATGTGAGCTGAATAAAAGGCTTCAACGCGCAATTAAAATGTGACTTGTGAACACATATTCCAAACAAAATAGGCTAATTATGTCAGTAAAGATAAAATTAAGATTTTGAATTTTCTTAATTTCATTACAATGTATTCATCCATATAACTTGCTCAATGTTTTAATATCCTCTTATTATAACGAGGACTTCGCATTTCTATAACAGCAAGGCGTATTTGCAATCACCAGTCAGGCACAAACTTGATGACTGTTCTGACTAAATCCATTTAATCAAACACTTATTGTGCTACTTTTATGCACTTTAATCTCACTCGTGCTGCACCAGAATTCAAAGGATAACTTTCACTCCACTCCAGTCCAGCGTGTGTGTGTGTGTGTGTTACTCTGAGATATCAACAGCAGACGACACAAATCTCTCATTTGAAAATCATTTTATTTATCGCGATGGAAAACAACCTGTTATTATTAATGTTAGGAAATGCTTTTTACACAAAAAAAAAACAGTTTAACTTCCATATTTATAAGAGCTGCATCCCTTTAAGTTTAAGAAACTGCATGTCCAGACTAAATGCAAACATCTGCTCGCTGCCTCCTCAGCAGCAGCAGCAGCAGAAGTATGGCAGAGTCACCGAGACGTCACCACCAAACAAATGATTCTCTTCCCTCTTTGGATTACGGGCTTCACTTTCCGCTTCATCAGTAACACTTTCTGTAACACTTCAAAAATCAGTGCAACGAACAACAACTGAAGCAAAATGATGCATCTGGACAAGTTTTTGTTTTTTCTTTTACAAATTGTAAATATTTAGGCTGAAGTACACAGCATGAAAATTATGTAAGGGTTAAACGGCACCTCGCCTATTCTAGTTTGTTTACACAAGAAATGAGGAAGTGACAGGTTATTAGTGCGTGAATAAATGTATGTACAACAATTTTCAACCCGTGTTACAGCCGGCATTATTCAAATCGTTTAAATAATGCAGTTTATATTCAGCCTCAAATCAAAATCAAAAATCTTCCAAGCTTTCAGTACAAAAGCTTTATTTTTATTTTTATGCAGGCTGGTAAGTGTGTGAGTCCAGCAAAACGTCAATGTTCCATCTCACACCCAGGTTAGGATTTGGCAGCTCCTTTTGACACGGCCAAGCCGATGAGGCCCGCTAAGCCGGCCACGCCAAGGCCGATTCCCCCGACAATCGCCATGCCAACAAGGCCATCTAGATAACAAGAGGTAAAGGGTCAGGATGTAGTTTTCAAAACACAAGCACTTGTATTATGAAAACATTTAGCGCCTCTTACCTTTCTTTAAAGCCTTATCGATGAGCTTCTCCAGCTCCAGAGCCTGCTTGTTCCCCGGCTCGTTCTTTAGGAGAATGCGGATATACTTGAGAGCTTTTTCATATTCCTGGAGGGAGAAAAGAAAGTCTAGTTTACGGAAGTAAACTCATCACTCAACAGCCACCCCAGTAACACCTCCAAGCTGTTATCTAAATTAATGGGGAGATAGAGCCATGCCCGTAACTGCTGTGGTCAGTGGGACTTTGGTGACTCTGCCCCATAATAAAGGATCTAAAAGCTTTTTTCCCCTTCTCCTGCTATCCACATCCAAGTTACACCACACTATAGCTCCTCGATTAAGTGTGCTGGCATGATCGACGTCATTCCTCCAGAGCACTCGGAACAAATGCTGATTCATGTAATGGATACAACAAACCAAGGATTCAGATAAGTGCGCTTATAGTTCAAACGGTCATGAAGCTGTCACTGCACGCCTGTAATTGGTTCATTTGTTTACTGCTTCAGCTATTGATTGGCTCGTTGGGAATGCGGGTAGGGTAACCGCTAGCTTTGGTGACAAAACTTTTCCATAGATTCATTAAATGGCACGTATCTCTGGCATCATTAAAAAGGGTTTTTTTTTTTTAATTCATGCAGGAAAACATGAAAGAAATCCAGCATGTGTTGAAGACCGTCAGGTAAAAAGCGTTCTTGGAAGATAAAGTCTGCAGGTCATCGTGACTTGCAGACTTTATCTTCCAAGTTATCTTCCAAGCACAGTAAGTGGGAGGTCAGAGAGCACATTATTGTACTGAAATACAGGTGAGGACATTCCTTTTACAGAGAAGTGGGTGTGATCAGGAAACATTTTCCTAGTAGTGTATGTAAAGATGCATCAGCAGTATTTTAGAATTAGACCAATCAGAAAATCTGTGTAAATGTGAACCAATCAGTAAGATGAGATACTTTTAGGGAGGAGCGGGAAGTAAGAGGTAAAGGCAGAGAGAGAAATATTTTGCTCTGTCTGTCAGATTTGTCCTTTGCCCTCTGTCTTATCTGAAGATCAAAAGCAGTGTGATACAAAAGTAGAGATTTTTGCTGCTCTGCATTTTCATTTTGGCTCCCATAAACCTGAACTGAGAAGAGGAAAATCCACCAACAAGTGCCACTCACTTTGAGTCTGTAGTTGGCCACTGCAAGGTAGAACAAAAAGTCCCGGGAGTCGTCCTTTGATGCTTTCTGAACCAGTTCTACGAGAAAACCAAAAAACCAAAACAAACAAACACTGATTCAAACCAGGAAAGCTGAAAACACACAGAAGCCAAAACGTCACAAGTTACAGGAATCATCACTGTGCAGGTACTGGAGCTGGCTTGGCTGAGCTTTTCCAGTGACGCAGCACTAATGCCTAATCCAGAACCAGTCCCACCCATTTATACAGAAAGAAAAAGACCACAAAATTGCTGGGCCAAAGCTGGAGATGCTGACCTCAGTGACCGCAGGAGGAGCTGCCGCTGTGACTCACTGATGACACTCACAGCTTCTGTCTGCTGTGATTGTCATCCTGTGGAAACTGTCCGAACACCTCTTACATAGTTCACGTTACTAAATGTGTTCTACAGAAATGTAAGCAATTTAGATCATGACATTCATCGCAGCTTAGACTGTATGATTATTTTATTTGTATTGCTTATTGTTTCACTACCTGATTGTTAACAGCTGAAACAACATTTAACCCAATAGACTCATTATTTTTTTAAAAGCCATAAAAATTCTTGATTAAAAAAAGTTATTCCTATTTGAACGTTGCAATATTTTTGTTGTGTTGAAACCCAAATCCTTCAGTTTTGATAATGTTAAAAAATCGAAGTCTGACTGTTTTATGTATGAGATTTTACATGGACATGCCAACCTCCTTTAAAGGAATTTATTACTACAAGCACGGACCGTGGGTTTAGCACTAGGGCCACCACTAGAGGGGACTGTGAGGTACTTCATAGGTTCACTACATTTGGACAAACTGTGCTGTCACTACTCACAATACTAGCTAAACACAGGAACAGTCTATCAATGGCAATAAAGGAGCGCTCTACTTATCACACATTTAGGGCTCATCGCAAACAACGGCTGAAGCCAAACCAGCTCTGTGACCACTTTTAACTTATTTCTGTCTGATGTGTTAATTGTGTTTACTTTTGTTGCAAGTCTTTGTTTACTGTAAAGTTTTTATGTGAGCTGCCCCGGGATCACAGTTTACATCTTACACTTTTTGTATACCGATATCCATTAACAATGTAGTTAAATAACTAGAGCAAAAAAACAAAAACAACAACAAAAACCAAACAAAAGATTAAATTATTAGTTTGAAACACTCCATAGCATACAAACTTTATTTATAGAGCACTTTAAAAACAGCTGCAGCAGACACAAAGTGCTGTACACAAAAATGAAACGAAATGAAGTAAAAACAGCACCAATAAAAACTGCGATAAAATAAAAACAGAAACAAGCACGTATAAAGCAATAAAAACAAGAAAGATTTATGGCTCATGCTCGGTTGAAAGCCAGAGAACGTAAATGTGCTTTAAGTTGGTTCTCAAAATGGACAAAGACCAAACTGACTAAGTACAGCACCAGCACTGGGTGAATGAAAAAGAGTCATCAGTAAACCTAAACCCAGTCTATAATCCAAGGACATTTCTATAATTTTAGTTACTTCAGTTACATTATTACTGATATGTTAGGTGTGATATTTTTGTCAGGGTTTTTTTTTTTTTTTTTGTAGCAATGCCAAAGATATAAACATAATTATAAAGTTTATATTTCTGTCTGTAAACTATCCCGATGCACCTACAAATCTTTAAGAAAACACTCTTGAAACTTCTTAACCAAACACATCTGAACATGTGACAGGTTTGCTTTGTCGAGTCCTCCGTCGGCTTTTTTAAAGTTTCAGAGCTCTAATGTGCAGCTGTTACCTCAGACATAAACAGCAGCACTGGGAGTGCACTGAGTAATAAAATAATTCACTGGAACTAAAATGTTTATTTTACTGCTCTGTGCAACACATCCCATGTTTAACGATGTTGCATTTTGCCGTCATATTTTTAGGTTCTTTAGAGATTTCTGATCACCATTTTATGATTGTCTTATGTCTCTGACTGGAGTAGGTGGCACTCATAAGGATCATTTTCTTTGGAAGAAGAGTCACATGATCCGTGAAACACTCTTTTTAGATTGGTCAGATGCTGTAAACACCACCCCTTTTGTGTGAACATGCAAGGGAAAGCTCGGGTTGATAACCAGCTTCCTGTAACCTTTCATCCTGATTCCCAAAGTCAGGGTAAGTGAATTCAGATAACAGAAAGAAATCTTGGCTATGTTGAACTCTCTTTGTAGTACAGGGCCCAGGTTATGTGAGCCGCATCAGTTGCCATGGGGATTTAGCCAGGTAAAAAGTCAACTTCCTTCATGACTTAAGCTATCTGGATTTGCAGTACACCCCGAGAGGCACTTGCAGCAATCCTGTTAGCCAACAGAAAAGTAATAACATTATAAGTACATAAGGTGTACTGGATAACTTACCCTCCAAAAGTACAATCCCCTTCTTGATATCCTGTGAGTATTTACTCCTGATCAAACACCAAGCATATTCAAACTTTGTTTCTTTGGAGACAGCACCCTTCGCCAGCTCACTGTTATATTTCTTCTCAAATTTCTGGAATTAAAAAAAAAAGGGCAAATATTACTGGTTTTATATTTTATTATTATTTATTCATTTATAGAAAAAGCCGTATTTGTTATGTTTATGCAAGTAGATGGCTTGCCCCTTCCTCAGTATTGTTTGTTGTGTATCCAGGAGCAACAATTACAATGTTCCGCTATTGAGCAGGTAAGTTCACAAAGTAAAGTCTAACATCACTCCCAAACTACATTAGCCATAAACTGTTTTATTAGTCTAAACTACGATAACACAGTGTCCGGATGTTCAATCATAAACATCACGATTAGCACGAGCTAGCTGCGTGACGCGACAAAGTGCGTGTCGACACGTCACATTTCTCCCGCGTTTATCGACTAACAGACGCTGTGAGGCGACAGGAAGAGTCGCTCATATGCTAAATGTGTGTTTTAATCGCAAGGAAGAAGTTTAATAACGTGAAAACTTACTAGAAGGTCTTCAGGAGCCACCACATCACTCAGTACAGCCTCCATGTTTCCGGAAACTAATTTAAGACACGCCCAGCGTGGTCACATGACACACACATACACGTCAGTGTCAGATTTCTCTGGTAACGCCTCGGTTACATAACAAAAAAAACAGCAGACGTTGAAACAGTGAACTTTATTGTTTATGGGAAGCTCTGCATCGTATTTACATTTATTTATCGTAAAACAACTTTAAAGATGGTAGAAGTCTGCAGATTATTTTATTTTTATTTACTATTTATTAATTCTTTAATTTTGCCATGTCACTGTAATATCAGGCCAAAGGAGGATCTCGCTGAGGTTTCATCAGTTCTTAGCTAGGTGTGCTGGGGAAAAGGCTAAAGGCAACAGTTCACTGAGGCTGGTTTCTTTGTAAGAGCCGTCCGGCTTGGTCAAGTATACAGTCCAGTCTGATCCAAACTGTTGAAATACAGAGAGAGAGAGAGAGCGCAAAAAAGTATATAAAAATACCAGAAAGCAAGGTTTAGACTAGGTCTTCTTCAAAATTATAATTTATTCCTAACAGAAAGTATTTTAAAGCCCAGGCAAGACTCACTAGGAATAAAATATCACTGGACTGGATTAAATGGCGAGTCTAACAATAATAGGTCATCTTTGACAAAATAAAGGTCATGGATTATATTTCTAAGGGCTACATGTATGAAAACCAGGAGGTTTAGAGTGGTTTGTGTTCTTAATTTTGATTAAAATGGTCCATCAGATCACAGAAAACATCCCTTCTAATCAGAATGTAAACATTAGCAGTAAGATTGCAGGTCCGCAACAACATAGTATGACCCAACTTTGGGAATCATGAGTGGTGGGAAAGGGATGAGACATCCTCAGTGATGTATTGTGGTGAATTCACCTTACTAACATCAGGCTGGAGCAACAGGGTACCACCTTTATGAACATCATGTGCCCAGAGGTCTTTTATACCTTGTAGTATAAGTCTGCTGAACAAATCCAGGTGACATATGATATGCTGTGGTATGATATGGGTGTCACTCGCACATATTCATACGTATTTGATCTTTGTCAATGTTACTGCAGCACGTTCTTGTTGTTAGTGTCTTTAATGTCTGTAAGTGTGATGTCTCCGGTTCCCAAAAGGTACAAATTTAATTTCTGAAAGAGCAAATAATAAATCTAATCTAATCTTAAATGTTTATTACAAGATTTTAGGAGGAGAAAATATTCTTTTTTGCTGATACAAAGCGTCCCTTCACTGTAGCAAAGCTATAACACTTTACTGTGCTAGTTTAACAAACCAGTAAAATACAGCTTTTCCTGCCGGAAGACACACAGCCACTTCACACTGTGGATGTGTTTTACAGGGCAGGATGAATATGGGTTCCTGGATTACACAGATGGGAAAAAAATGCCTTAGAGACACCTCCTCACCTCCATGAGAACCTGTCGGCACGCTCCGCACGGTCCAACAAAGCGGTCTTTGATGTCACTGCACAGAGGAGAGGAGAGAATGAGCGCTCGGGAATATGTTGCAACGTGCTTTGTTGATACTGAGCGTCTTACCATGTCACGGCGATGGCGCTGAACTGTCTGTGGCCCTCCACCACAGCTCTCTGGATGGCAGTCCGCTCGGCGCACACCGTCAGTCCGTAAGAGGCATTCTCCACATTGCAGCCTGGAAATCTAGCAATACTTAGACCCTGGGCTCTTTTACAGCACTCTACTGGGAGGCATCGTAAAATCATACTGGTTTTCTCTGGCTTTTTAAAAGCAGTTTTATTTCGTGAGTTGTACACTTGAGTCTCACTGTTTTGCTGCCTTCTCTTGGTAAGTCGAAATCTGTGATTCCTAAATTGTTTTATAAATAAAGTTTGCCAAAACTATTAAAATATATAAAAAGAATTATGATAGGAAATTGCCTCTGTCAGTTTTATTTACTTTCTATAGAGATCACATTATTTTATTATTACTTTTGCATGCCTTTTTTACTACTGAACCAAGTTACAGACAATAGAATAGCATAGAATAGAATAGAATAGAAATATCCTTTATTGTCTCTCACTGGGGAAATTCACAGTCAAGTTCAGCTCAGTGCCAGATGAGATTAAAGCAGATCGGATAAGATAAAGTTTACAGGTTTATTCCACGAAATTAAAGTTTCACTGCAGCAACAGCACATGAGCACATCGGCATTATGAGGAGCTACAAAAATTCTGCATAACAAAAAACGATAACATTTACTACAGTGCAATGTACACAAACATATCTATTAACTGTGAGTCTGAGTTTATAGATAAACACAAAGTCAGATATTAGAAGAAAAGTCACATAAAAGTGGAAATTGAATAATGTGATTTAGTGAGCAGTATACATGCAAAGGTACTTGGGCTACTTTACTGTCTTTCAGAACATAAACCATTGAGTGCACACTAGAATGAAATTTATGTGCTCTGACTTGCAGTCCAACTAATACAACCTAAATACATAAATCTAAATATTAAAATATCAAAACCTTATAGATATACATGTGAGCATATAAGAAAAATGCTTATATACATGTAATAGTAAAAAAATGTACAGGATCTTAGAAATGAATATAAATTTTGGCTCTGGTTTTCGTTGCTTATAAAAAAAAACCCAGTGCATTAATCCACGAGAAGCCTGCGAGCACTATAGCTGCTGTTGCTGTTGTGCTGTGGTTTTATCACAACATTTAATCTGCAGATAGACTTAACAAGTACATAGAAAGCACTATACTGGCCCCCGAAATGAAACCACTATTAAGGAAGAATTACCTTTTAATTGCACTTAAGTACAGTAGTCTGCTTACTTAACTGCACTTTCATCCACTGCTTAATGTTACGGTATCTATGACACCCGCACTTTCTGAGCTTGCAAAACACACGCCTGTCTGTTATTACCTGTGATTATAGCGCCATCTGCTGTCAACACGGCCGCACCGACGGGGAAACGGCTGTATGGACAGTAAGCCATGTCCCGAGCCTGCAGGCACTTTGAAACGAGCTCCTTGACTTGATCTGCGCATGACAGAAAACAAACCTGTGTGAGCTGTGATTAAATAGAGGACCCCCGAGGCTGCTGAGACTATGTGTGGGGGTCAGAGGGGTGCACTTGCCTGCCATAGTAGCTGAAGACGCTCCTGGATTATGTCACCTTTACCGGCTATGCTGTCACAAAGAAATAAACGATAGCTATGTTAATGCAAGTGACTTTTAATTCAGGTCTGCCAATGGCTGCCGGAGGGTCGCGAGACGGGCAGGCTTTGTGACAGCTCCACGCGCAGTGTTTACCGTTCACGTTATTGGCTGGCAGGGGTGCAGCGTCATCGACCAGCTTGGGACCGTTATTGCCAGGACTGGAGGGGACCTGACTTTTGGCAAGCTTCTCGCGAGAAAAATGGGATGAGAATCAGTTTAAATTTTAAACAGACAAACGTTAAAAACACTCGGAGGCTCTACATCACCAGAAAGTGTCCGGCAGTTTGAATAAAGCTGCTCTGTGGTGTAAGGCAGAGCGGGGCATGTTTACTAGTTTTAGTGCTCAGGCGCATTTTAGGCCTGCAAACTGAACAGATGGAAGAGGCACAGGCAAACATCTGTTCCCTCTTTTGTTTCCTACATACTTAGAAATCAAGTCATCAAGAACTTTCCTAAACAAATCCCATGAGAGGATTAAACCATCACAATGATTTGAACAAGCATCATCGTCTCTGTATCCAAAGCCGCAGCTCTCCGTGCCAGAGGCTTTCATCGTAGAGCAGAGCTGTTCAGTGAACCACACCAGTGCACTGGCTCACATGTTTGTTCATTAAAAAGAACACAATCACTTTCTAAAAGTACAAATTCTGCTTCAGTGGGTCTCTTATGCACGTTGCTCCTGTGTGAATTACATTTGCTATGCAGTCCCAGTGTTTTCTATTGAGATGTGGTGGCAGTTTGACACACAGTCATAGTTGCTGGCAAGTACTCAACGCATCACATTATTACAATTTGTGTTATTATTTTTTAATTGAAAAACAAATTCTTCTGCTCTAGATTAATATCTAAATATTAAAGTTTCCAGTTTGGATTTGGGAGACAGACACCCTCTCTACTTTCCTTTTTGATAAAGCTTATAGTTACTGCTGGATCAGGTGACCCTGAACGCATTGAGTGTTTCTTCTTCAGTCACCTCTTTTCACTCACAATGTGTTTACACACCTCTGCAATTAATTATTCATTAGTAGTTAATTATTAGTTATTATTAATCTCTGGCTCTCTTTCACAGCATTGTCCTGTCTTCATCCCCTGACCCCCAACCAGTCCTTCCTGTGCCTAGTTCTGCTGGAGGTTTCTTCCTGTTAAAAGGGAGTTTTTCCTTCCCATTATTGCCAAAGCCCTTGCTCACAGGATCATATGACTGTTGGGGTGTTCTCTGTTTTCTTTGTATTATTGAAGAGTCTGCCTTACAGTATAAAGAGTCTTAAGGCAACTGTTGTTGTGATTTGGTGCTATATAAATAAAACTGAGTTGAAACTGAATAGACTGCTTTTAGTGAATAATTATTTGCTCATTTTGAATGAGACACATTTCCCGTAAAGTGGGATGAACTCAAAAATATTTATGCCCACTTTAAGTAATTTAATTACATGTAAAAAATGTCCCTGTAATTTTGTTATGTAAGTACAATGGAAAGATTTAAGTGAAATGGAAGTTTACTTTATTGGTGTACAGTCAATTTACATCAAGCACATTTCATTAATGATTAATTATTTTCAAATAACTCAACCTTTGATTTTATATATGTCAGCTGCATTTTATTCAGAATTATTGCTTCATGTCTATGAGGGCAAAGAGTCTTTTTTTTTTAGCGACATGTTTATCACTGTGGTGAATCGCCATCATGCAGCACAGTGCATAGAGGTGATGCAGAGCTTTCTTGGGTGATTGAGAATTGTAAAAGTGTCAGCAGTTCCAGGCCTCCTCCGTCATACTTGCTGCATTTTGAAGTTCACCAAATGTTTTCAGTGGGTGGGAGGTCTGAGGTGGATTCAGGCCTTTTTAGAACCAGGCTGGTGTAATACTTGCAGACTGTGCATTGACATTATCCTTCCCTGAGAAACCCCCCCCCAGGTACCATCACAGGTGATGGGAGTTTGACCTGAGTGCTGATAACGAGATGCGATGATTTCCTCTCAAAATAAGTGTACATTTTAATTGAATAGGCCACCATTTATGCATCTTTTTCATGTGTTTTTTCTCTGGTGTGGATGGTGTGGATTTAACTTGCACAACTTTCATAGCTGTGAGTCCATGCACTCATTTCAAGTACACATTTTTGTCTTCTCCTTTTTTTAATCCTATCCAGACTCTGGGCCCAAAGAATCTGGACATTTAGTACTGTTTCTGAGTGACTGTGTGGGTGATTGATTCATCAGGAGCATGGAAAAAATTGAAATCAGCACACCCTTCAGTCATGGGTGGACTGATATGAGCAGATGGTGGAATGCACTTTTATGACACTGTCATTTATTATGTTAGCAGATGCTATAAATGTAGTCAGTGTGAGCTGATCGACCCCTTCTATAGCTTAAAAAGGTAAAAATGAGCAGAAATTAAAGTCAAACAAGTCAGTGAACAGTGATGATTTGTGTTGAAAGTAAAGGCAGTGGGATGTTGTGTTTTAAGTGCTGAGCCATTTGGTTTAAATCTTTACTGCAATGCTTAAAAGCATTACAAAAATCTTTACAAAATGTTATAGGTAACCAATCGACTCGAGTCCTGACTTTTCATAATGCTTTTAAGTGTGCTTCCCACGGCATTGTTAATGTCAGAGCTGTGTGAAATCATAAAATGTTGGTTATCTGGCTGTTTTCGCCCAGCCTCATTAAGACTGAATGCGCTGATAAAGTCTCAGAGAGGTCAACGCAAAATCCCAAGAGAACAATCATCCACAATATTCATTTTACTAGATTGCATTCAATATATTAGATTTGGTAGATGAAGCAAAACACCCCGCACTCCACCTGTTTTGTTCTGCTCGGTAGGCACACTCTCATCAGGATGTATTGTAAGCCAAGCCCTTGTTTGCAGTAATGATCTCAGATCCTCAGCAGGTATCAAAGGGCATTTAAGAGAATGATAAAGCCCCCTAAATAAACACAATTACACACACACACACACACACACACACACACACACACACACACACACACACACACACACACACACACACACACACACCCCCCCACCCCCCCCCCCACAACAAAACAACAACC
>VVHJ01033847.1:24538-36667 GCA_015107715.1 Tylochromis polylepis
GCTGTACCTGCATGTCCAACACCACATGTTGTTATTGTTCAGCAGCTGTTGCCTGTACCTGCGTGCTCTACTGTATCCTCGGCATGTTTGTTACTACGAGAAAACAAAAATCATCAAGCTGTCAGAATAATGATACAAGGGATTGTTTTTTTAAATCTCTTTGGTCTTTAAAATGTGCATCTTAACACACACACCCCAAAAAATAAATAAAAATAAAAGCAAAAAAACCCCAAACTACTTAAATGTGTTAAATGTGCAAAACCCTTTTTGTCACAGACTGTAGTTAATGTATAAAACTGGGGATTATTAGTTATGTGGCATCCTTCTCACTCGGTGGCATCTCCCTCACTTTACAGGGCTGAACTGTGACTCTTAACCCAGGGGTGTCGAACATAAGAATCGGCCTGCCAAAGACTCAGATCTGGCCCAGTGGATAACTTTGGAAAATGTGAACAAAGCATAAATTTTAACTGTATTTTCACAGGTTTTACAGCATTTCTACCTTCCCCCGATGGCCATTCATACCACACCAAAATAAAATTAACAGATAAACATTTAGAAGAAAGTTCTTGGGGTTTTTTTCACTGTCTACTATAGCTCTTTATGATTTTTACAGTGGGTTCGCCATAAAAAAAAACAAAAAGAGGAAATGCTGTCAACTAACAAACATTTTCCATTGTCTAATTTCAGGGCAGTCTGAGTTCTGAGCTAACAGAACTTTTACTGTAATTTTACACATTTATTTCTTACAGTTTAAGCCCAAGGCAGCATTTCTTTGTCACGTGGAATTGCACTTCTTTTTTTGTATTAAAATATTTCAGCGATTAAATGTGTTATTAAGTGTCTTTACACTGACAGAGGATTTTCACTGGTCTGGCTCACTGAAGATCAAACTTGGCTGTATGTGGCCCATAATATAAAATGAATCTGACATCCCGGCCTTAATCTGTAGCTGATTTTACCCCAATATTAAACCCTACTATTTGTTACAGACTTCTTTCTTATCTCCAAAAAGGGAGGCACATCCTGACAATGTGACTGCTCAGTAAACACACACACAGAGCTGTAACAGAAGTCTCTGCACTGTGTCACCAGTTAACTCAGAAGAACTTGAGCACATCAGAGTTAGCAACTCTGTAAATTACTCATCTCATCCTGTTTCTGTGTAGCCAGAGAGCCAGCTGTAACGAGATTATTTTGATTAGACACAAGGCCAAAGGTCAGAACGCCCCCTGTGGACACTGCAGATGTACACAGTCTGCGCAAGGAGTGCCTGTTAGTGTAGGTGCACTTTAAGCTCGTAATCTTTTGCTGCCTGGAGCAGCTTCATGGTAATTGTTACCTAACTTTCAAGGTAAAAGCCTGTTGTGAGACTGCACCCAGGTAAATATAGACACGCTCTCTTAGGACATGCCAAACCCAACCCAAAGCTGTATGTGTAAGGTAGGCTGAGCTCCTTTGGCAGCAGAGATAAATGAATTTAAACTGCTTCAGTGGCCTGATTTCCTCATTAATGATGTCTCTTTTCTTAGTTCCATCTCTGGGGAGATTTAGGTTCACGTGTGCCACAGACTGAATCATGACTCTGCTCCTTTGTTGCAAAACTCAAGCACAAAATTATTCTAAACATGTTTTTGTTTTCACAAACCTCCAGGACACGGAGGAGGAGTTATGTTGATCTGGCCGACACTGTGAGCCAAATCTTAGCCAACTGACTGTCCGGTGCCATGCTGCTCTCTTGCATAATGTCAGTGCACAAAGTGTGACCGATTTTGGGATAAAAGAATGAGGGGAAGGGGAGGGAAAGAGGAAGGGGCCCCTGCTTTCTGCCACTTTTCATGCAAATCGGAGCCCCAGTGAAAGAACCCAGAGAGGCAAAGAAAGATCCATTTAATGGCGTGGCGTACGTGCACACATCTCTGAGGGGGAAAAGAGGCAGGCTGGTCATTTGAGCATAAAACTATTTTGCTTTGTTCTTCTGAGCTGGAGGCAGGAGGGAAACGGGACGTCAAAGCAGATCTGGCCGTTCCCAGAAACATTCAATTAACCTGCTGTTTGTGCAGCTGTGTACTCCTCTCTGCAGCTTCTCCCGCTTGTTTCTTGGTGGAGAGCTCTTCAACACACCCACACACCGCGGCCTAATCTGAAAGCAGCAGTCATCCTGCAGCCACTGGCCAAACACACGTTTCAGCTGAGACGCACAGACCTGATAACTCAGCGGTGTCCACCACCCAGTCATTATTGCAGCCACTAATAGCAGAAGTAGAGCCACAAAGCAGACAGTGAGGCGCATTCAGCGGCTCGCTCAGCATCTCCAAAATCAACAGATCTTAAAATCCACATTTGAACTGAGCAGAACAAACTCACTTTGTCAACAGCAATGACAATAAAAACTCACTCACGAGGACACGAAGACTTTTGTTTGAGTCATGTTGGTTTCAAAATGCCTGCAGATGCTGAAACAGTGGGAAGTGTGTTATTATGAGATGTGATAATGTGCATTAGCAACAAGACACAGTGTCACTTTGCCTGTTTGCACCGTTGCTCCACTCTGCGTGGAGGAGCTGTGATATTAACGCTTTCAGTGCCAGATTAGTGTTTTCAAACTACCCGTGACTCATGAATCTCTAATCACTCAACATATCCCATAATATTTTTGCTCTATGAATATATGCATATATACAGTACAGTTCAAAAGTGTTGAGTCACCCTACTTTTTCACTCATTTTCAGTCTAGTCCTTGTACCGGACCATTTTTAGAGGAATGTTTGTTTGTTTAAACCACATAACACTGACCTTTGAGTCACTCACGCATACAAAAAGCACTTAACTCTACACATAACAGAAAGCTTAGCAAAGAACAAATTTTAAACCTCATCTTTAGGCACAAAAAAGAAATCATTTGTTCCCATTTCTTTAGCTGAATCTATGAAAAATACCAAAGATAACACAGCTTGACAGGCATAAAGTAGGAGTTTTTTCACCAATGAGGTGATTCTCAGAGAGTTATTAGCCGAATATTGGCATATCTCTCCATGGTGTTTGCTGTAACCCTAAAAAGGAAGGAAGTGGAAGACAAAAGAAGAAGTGGCAAGCCTAAAAATGATCTGCAGCAGATGAACAGCATCTGCAAGTCTTGAAAAAAAAGGAACATTTGAATGTCTTTAAAGAAGCCTGGAGAACTATTCCTGAAGATTACTTAAAGAAATGACACCAGCGTTTGCCCCTGAGAGTCCAGACTGTGTTGAAGAATAAAGGTGATCATACCAAACGCTGACCTTCAAACTCATTAGAATTGTACAAACTCAGTTTTTTCCTCATTTACTGTTTTTCCATGTCTGCTTGCACATGTTTCAATAAATCACTGCACCTATTTCCCATTTTCCTAACAAAACATAAAGTAAAATGTGGCTTTAGACATTTGCACAGTACTTTATATCAAAGACAGAGCAGATAGTGAGATTTTTTAATGCTTTTGCATGCTGTGAAAAGCATACGGTGTTAAATCATGACTGACCCGTTCAATGAAGTGAAGTGTCTGCAATTCATTTAGTTAATGAAACGTGTCGGCTGATAAATAATCAGGCTGGAGAACCCATCAAATGATTTTAGCTGCTGTTCATCCCTTTTGGTGCGGTTTAGTATACTCTCATCACATCCATTATAAATGCTCTACAGGATTAATTAGCAGTTTTGATCCCAGAAAGTTGGTTCTGTTCATCTGGACATTTTGTTTCCAGTAGGAGAAAAGCTTTGTCACCCTTCCAGACTGAGGCAACGTTTCTGGCATTTCACTGCCTGGATGACTGAGCATGGATCACAACATAACAACTGTGATCTGTGTTGAATCTAACCCATAAGAGCCCAGACTGTCAGGAAAACTATGGGAGAGTCAATGTTGAAACTTTAACAGGAACTTTCCTCAATGTGTAAAGGGGCGTGGGTTCTTATGGGCTAAAGTACAAAATCAAAACAAACCAGTTGAATAGGAAAAAGAAAGTTCCAGGAACACGTTTGGTGCAGTAAATGTTAGTAGACTTTTAATGTGTTTTGTTTTTATGGCAAACTGAGAATAAAACAATGCCCTTATCTAGAACATACAGCCATGGGAGGAACCTTCCTATCTGTTCTGCAATTTCCCAACTAGCCCAAATTTTGAAACCTTTTTTTTGTTTGTTTTCTATCTTCATTTGTATTTGTAATAATATTAAACAGGGAATCATCAGCTTTTCTGACCTTTTAAACCTATTTAATGTCAAAGTACACGCCCTCTAACAGGCTGAAGAAGACAGCATGGTGCTCTTTGTCGCGTGATGGGCTATTTACTGCAGGAGAATTATCTACTCATTTGCATGCTGTGCAGGACACGCCTTCTTTACGACATGAATGAGCTCACTGTGTGCAATATGTGTACATCTTGTTTACGTAGAAACAACAGCAGGAGATAAATAACTCAATGTACAGAGGACAGGCGTACAGGAGGAAAGAGGGGGGCAGGAACCAGCCACGAGCGACCTCAGCCAGTCAGCACCGGCTCCACAGAAACACACACACACCGAAATACTAGAAAATTAAACTGTGGGTGTGTGTGAGTCTGAGGGAGGGGACAACAAACAAGAGGTGGGGGTACAGGGAGGGGAGCAGGAAATATTGAGAGAAGACTAGACTGGTTTAAACCTGCGATGACAGCATTTTAGTTAGTGTTTGAAATTCTCACAATAATCAGTGATGAAAAGAAACACAATGGCTTTGCACATCTTATCTGCCCTGGATTTGTCCGTAGAAAGACATTATCCTAGACGCTAATGTCTTTATACATACACTGACACACACAGCCTGCCCTCCTCCTGCAACAACTCTATTAAACCTCCATTATCTGGTCCATGACCTCCCCTAACAGCATAATAGAAGCAGAAGTAGGGTGATACAAATCAACAACACAACCTGAAGTGAGGCTTTTCTGCGTGAGGGTCAAGAGTAACTGACATATAAGTACATTTACAGGTCAAGGTAATTTGCAGCGCTTGTCGGTAGATTGCAGTGACTAACGTGATAGATATTAATCTTTCTATTATGATCTATCATGACATAAGAAAAAATATGTGCTTGTAGTTTTTCCTTTTTCACTTTGACACTTTGAGCGGTACCTTTTTAGGGAGACAAGAGAACGCTCTCTAAGCCTTTTAAATGAAATATTTATCCAGTCATGCACAATTATGAGAAAGACTCCATGCAGTCCTGTTAAAAACTGAGTACACCCCACGAGTCAGTAGTTTCACCTGAACCACCTTTAGCAGCCATAACTTGAACTAATCATTTTCTGTGTCACTTTAGCAGTCGCTCGCTTTCTTATGGAAGAATTTTGGCCCACTTGTCTTTGTGGCATTGCTTCAGTTCACTGAGATTTGCAGGCATTTATACATGCACAGGTCTTTAAGGTCGCACCACAGCATTAGTCTGGACTTTGACTGAGTCAGTGCAGCACGTTGATTCTTTTCTTTTTCAGTCATTCTGTTCTGTTGTCCTTGTGATCATTCACCTATTGCATGAGCCAATTTAGGTCAAGCCTTAGCTGTCGGCCTCACATTTGACTCTAGAGCACTTTTATATTTTATACAGAGGAGTTCACAGTCGAGTCAATTACTGCAAGCTGCCCGAGTCCTGTGGCTGAAAAACAAGCCCAAATCATCGCCCCTCCACCACCATGCTTCACAGTTGGTATCCTCTGTTTTTCACCAAGCATGGTGCTGTGCATTATGGTCAAACATCTCCACTTTGGTCTCATCTGTCCAAAGGACCTTGCTGCAGTGGTCTGGTGGTTTGTTCAGATGCAAATTTGCAAACCTAGTCTGTGCTGCCATGTCTATCTTTAGAGAGAAGTGACTTTCTCCTGACAGCCTATCCAATCAAACCGTAGTTGTTCATTCCTTTTTTAACTGCACATGTAACATACTAACTGAAGCCTGTAGAGTCTGAGATGTAGCTCTTGGGGTTTTGCAGTTTCTCTGAGGACTGCACGCTTTAACCTTGGGGTAAATTTGCTGGGACTTCCACACCTGAACGCTCCAGACAAGAAAACTGCTAAAAATTTGGCTTTCATGGAGACAGTCAAACTAGCTGATGATTAGCAACACCTGGCTGACAAGTACCTTCTTAATTCCTTTGGAAGCAGTAAGGATGGACTTAGTTTTTCACTGGACTGCACTGAGTCATGTGAAAACTTTGGTCTTCACACGACTTTACACACTGGGGCAAAAAACAGGGTTAAAAAGACCAGAACATAACTGCATTTCTTCTGTGAATAAGCCACTTGTCAGTCACACAGTGAGGCATAATCTTATTTATCCTTCTTTTTTACTCTAAGGGGATCATCATTTACAAAATCAACATCCTGCTGTATACAGTAACACTTGAAATGACCCATTCAGCCCAGGAAAGAGGTTGTGCATCTAGGGAGATGAAGTGCTGTTTTTCCATAGACGCCTGCACAACAGGACGTCTCTCTGCAGCAAGAGGACTTTCCCCCTTGCTGATTAGAAGGCTTTTACACACACTTCTGTCTTCACCCTTTCCATTCATGTCCCTCTTTCCGCCACTGGTTGTGTCAATAGTACGACAGTGCTTCGTCTTGCCCCTCATTTAACCCCCCTCCCACCTGACAGTGCCTGATCTCACAAATGTACTTGAGGCCAGTGGGACAGTGGGTGTGGTTTAGCTCCTGACATCTGAAGCTGCTCGTGGACTCACGGGAAGCGACACACTGTTGCCTCATAATCATATTCAGGCCACCGGCAGACTGTCAGGGACACTTGTCACCTTACAAGGATAGGAAAGAGTGTGTGAATGCACAGAGGTGACATTGCAGAGGGATCACTTCAGTGCAAGTTTAGAATCTGCCGAACAAAAAAAGAAAATGGATCTCCCCCAGTTTTTCAGGTATTAAAATGTCATTAACTTCAGGAAAAACAATAAATCGGCACAAATACTTGCCTGATTGATGCCCAGACACATCTGTTTAGGCATGTCTGATTTAACATGATAGTTCTGGTCTGCTGACCTGCTGTTAATCATTCACAGAGCAGATTTAAAATTAGAGAGAATGTCCCACTGAGGCACGTCTGTCCTTCACCCACATCCACAGGTGTATATCTGTAAGCGTGAGTGTGCATTTGCACGTACAGTATGAGTGCCTCACAAACGACACAGATTTCCGAACTGCCATTAAACACGCAACGTGAACTTTAAGTCATGGAGACAGACTGTTAAAGAGCAGCTTCACTGTAAGTCCAAAATACAGATTTGGCTCATTTAAGTCTTCCAACCCATTGTAGTTTTTGTCTTTAAGAGCTGTTTTGACAAACTGTGCCCTAAAGTAATAGTAAGAAGACAATCGGAACGTGTTCTTTATCACATTTGTTTACTTAGACTGTGTTGAAAACACTCAGATAGTTAGAATCAATCAGCAAACATCACCCACTTAACTATCAGGAACTTCTGGTGCAGTAAGCTCAATGTAGCACATGAGGTTAAGGTTCAAGTCCCACTAAGGTGACTGGTTTTATAACCCCTAAAGGTCTACATGAAAATAGAAACGCTCTTCAAAATACCTGTGTGATTTCCAGTAAAAAAAAAACAAACCTTACTCTATAATCCTTTAATGAACTATTAATTCATTGTACTGATCAAAGGGGACAGTCCCGCGTGAATTATGTGTAATTCCTCATTCACAGTGGAAGAACAAGCTTTAGAAAGCGTGCCTCTTGTTTCACAAACTGCTTCCTGAGTGATTTCTGGGCAGCGGGCTCAGACTCACTCTGAGAACTCATGTGGGTAAATTTCCACCAGATCAAATCACTGCAGCCAGAGCTCTGCCTTTGATAAGCCTTAAACAGAAGCCAGGAAAAAAAGGATGTACCAAGATTCGCGCTGTCCTTTTGTTCCTACCTGATATACAGCTGATCATTCTTGTTCAGGAGTGACAACAAAACTGTTTGCAAAGTCATATAAAAATCATTTTATCATGGGGCGGATCTTAGATGCCTTGTGCTGGCACGGACTTTAAATGTGTGTAACAAAATCTGAGCTGGCTGCTACTGGCTCCACGTGACTCATTCGGACTGGTGACGAGGTATAAACATCTGGCCAAGCCTTTATACAATGAAACCACTATTTACCTGTATCAAAAGGGCAAAATCCATGCCTTTTATTACCGTGCAGGCTCTCAGTAAGACCTCAAAAATATATACTGTGAATGTTTTGGGGGCATGAACAAAGCTGCCATTAGGTTATAGATTATATACACTGTGCACAGAAGGTACATAATCAAAAAGCAACTGTAGGCGTGGTGAAAAATGAGCCAATAGCAAGATGTGCACTGAAGCTGAGGCTAATGTTTTGTTTGGGCATAAATAATCAGTTTCATCTTGAGTTGGAAACTGAGTGTGACTTAAGGTGAATTTTTTTTTTAATGGTTTGCAATGATTTTCAAGCCTTCTGGAGCGAGGTACCCTTTATACAAGGACCCCAACTTAAGTGATTTCACACTATTATGCTGGAATTTTTAGTGTTTCAGAGATAACATTGGTGCAAGTGATCAACATCATTTGCTGGCAATGTAAATATGCGCAGAAGTCAACTAACAGTCCAGGACCCCCAGCCGCAATCAGAGAACCACTAATCTCGGGTACTGCCTTGTTTTCATAGACCTAATATTAAAGAAAACGTCATTTTGTGTAACAGCATGGGTTGGCTACAGTTTGGTGATGGTACGGAAACAAAACAGAACTGTAAAAAATATAATAAAGGAAGAAAAGAACAATAAACAGGCAAAAACTGTACAACGGGCGATGCTCTCTCTATGGATCAGTAGTAGAAGAAATAGAATAAGCTGACTCCCTGATGTCAAACGATATCATTATCATAGTTTGAGAGGGTCAAAACCACCTTAACTCACGAGTCATTTTGCACCTGTTATTTCTTTTTTCCTACACAAGCGGCTATTTATGTTTTATCCACATCAACACATGTGCAGATGGAGGCAAAACAAAGCGAAAGACGCAAGAAGCACTGCACAAGCCTAGAGTACGTGCAGCAAGGAGGGGTTAGCTGGGAGGGAGAGTGTACAGGAGGGAGGGTGAGAGAAAGCAGGCGTGTCCATTCAGCATGCTCCGGGGATTAGCTATTTAAAGTGCGGTGACTGCGCGCCACTGAAACCTCCCCACGGTGCCAATAAGGACGCGGATCTCAGGACGTGCAGGACGAGGCAGCGCAGCAAGCACACAGAGTGAAGCACATTTTAATGAGGGGACGCAGATAAAGAGTGAATAGGCGGACAGACAGCGAGAAGAAAATCAGCAGTATCCAGTATTTCACCGGGTAGGTAACCAAACTAACCGCTCACCACTCAATTTAACGATGACTGACAGGTTGTATCAGGTTTTATTGTAAAAACTTCTTTGAGTGCAGCTCAGGATTTTGAAATGTTCTGTTAAAGCTTCATGTGGGACATGATTTAGATTTCGGATAAATAGACAACTTAGCCTGTGAGCTTCTCTTATCAAGCAGCTTAAGAGTGAGAAGAGGAGGTGTGTGTTTGTGGGAGGCTGCCTGATTGTGACACTGTCTGGCAACGCATGGACGACACTGTTACTGACAACAGCCTGTCACACTCGATTGTTTACGCGTGAATAAGTCACCGATTATTCTTCTCATCTGCCTTCTGCGTTCATTAGCAGCAAGATATGGTCCAATAATGCGATTCATAAGCATGTTTAACCTTACATGCTGCCAGCTTTAACCCGCATATTTAAACAGCAAGGAGGAAACGCCACCGCCCCTTTCGTGCAGCTTAAAGTTGTTCAAGGAGACAGAGACACGAGTGATGCGCACAGTGCTCCAGATGAAAGCTCAGATTAGCCCGTGTGGCGTGGTCCGAGCATTTCATTCAGACTTCCACCTGTGCGCGCACACAGGACTCCAGCTCACACTCTGTACCTGTACCACAGGCAGAAAGAGATTTAACAATCCATTTAGGGAACTTTTTTTAAATAACAAGTTCAGGCATAAGAGAGCGTTAAATGTTGTGAAAGTTGTTAATGATTCATACAAAGCACAAACCAGAGTCAGGCGGCCTTACGTCTAGGTGAAAAGATGTATCCCATTGTACGAGTACTAACATGTAAGTGGAAGGTTGTTTACAACACTTACGACACTGTTTACAACATTTCAGCTTAACTTAAAGTTTCAAGTTATTATCTTTACATTTTTTTTTCGTTATTTTCTCAGAACTTTGAGTTACTAAGTCAAAAATTTGAGATAACAATCCAAACTTGGGGCTATTTTATTCATTTATTTATTTTAGTGGTAAAAACAAACCTCCATAAAAACATGCTAAAGAGGGTTTTAAAAAATCACCAGATGTTTTTTTTTTGTAAGAAAAAAAAAGTCTTTGAAATATATTTCAGTAGCTACACAAATGTTACATCAAAAAGAGGACTTGTTTCATAAAGGTGTAGAATCAGTGTCTCGTTAACATCTACATATTGAAATAAAACATGTTGAGTTATTAGCTGGTCACTGTCATTTTCAGTGATCCTTCAGTAATAATATCGTGATTATTTACTGTACTTAAAAAATACAGGAAGATACTGGGTTTTTTTTTTAAACTCAGTGCTAATTTTGGAGGAAATACTAGCAGCATGTTGATGTGACATGACATTTACCATCTATTTGGTGTAATCATATAAGTTCATTTTATGAAAAATATATTTAAAAACTATATGCAGTCTTGAAATATTTAATACTTAGTTAAACAATAAAATATGCCATTTACATACAGTACTAGGCCACCTACACATTACAACCACAGGAGCCGCTCGGCCATAGAAACCCATGCCATGAAGCTCCCGGCTGATAGTTTTGTGCTGATGTTAATGCCAGAGAAAGTTTGGAACTCAGTTGTTGACCCCACTCTGTAACTTTACGTGGTTCGACACTCCCTGGCTGAGTTGCTGTGGCTCTAAAATGCTTCCACTTTGCAATAACACAACATACGTTTGATTGTGGCATCTCTAGTATGGAAGAAATTTCACAAGTTTTTTTTTTTTTGGAGTGGTAACACCCACGCTCAAATCCAGTTGGATGAGATTAATTTGAACGTCTTTACATTCCTTTGTTTGATTTATGAGCAAATGAATAGCTGACAGATAACTGTGGAGTTAAGAACAACTTGTCTTGTAAATGCAGAGAGAAGTAGAGATTTAAAATGGTCGGGGCTATCACTGCCTGATCCGTCCTTTGTTTGAATATTCAAGGGAAACTGTTCTAAAAACTGTTTTGTTCTCCATCTCAGATGAATATGAATAAAAGCTGACTGCATGCTGCTATTAATGGACACAGAGACTTTTGCAGGTAGACATGCACAGAGTGTGTGCGTCATGCAGTCTGGCAAGTCTGTATGTAGCTTTGTGTTGCAGGCAGACTGGCCTTTTTCACTTTTATTTTTTAAAATAAAACTCCTGGGACTGACTGGAAAAGGGCAGCTGAGTGGAAGCGTGGGAAGATCGTTATCATGTTCCTGCGTGAGTGTGCTTTGAAGAGTGTGGACAGAGAGGATTGGTGGCATTTGTGGAGGGTATAACATATATGAAGGGATCAGATTTAATTTACCTTAAGTTTCATAATTATTCTGTTGGGTTTTGTCAATGAAACACACTCACACATGTACAGACATGTGCTCTAAATGATGTGACACAATACTGGCATAGATCGTGAGCCAGAAGCAGCTCGCTAATGTTTCTCGGAGGGATTGCGCAACCTTCAGCTTCACCAGCAAAGCACGACTAATTGAACTAGTAAAACTGCATTATTGAGGAGCAGCATGTTGCCCACATAAGCTGCCTGCAGGCTGAACTCTCCGGTGTGACAAAGAGGCATGAGATCCTAACAGTGACAACCCTTTCCTCACTTTTCCTACTTTTCCTCATCACTTCTATTCTCGTTTTGTGACTATAAGCCTTGTGGGGTTTTTTTTTTTTTTGATGACTTATGATGATGTTTCTCTTAATCGTCTTCCTTTTCTGCTCTTTCTCATCCCATCCTCAGTCTTCTTTGTTTTGTCCTTTACCTTAA
>VVHJ01033849.1:0-13192 GCA_015107715.1 Tylochromis polylepis
CAACAGACTGTCCAGGAGTTGGCGGATGCTTTGGTCCAGGTCTGGGAGGAGATCCCTCAGGAGACCATCCGCCACCTCATCAGGAGCATGCCCAGGCGTTGTAGGGAGGTCATACAGGCACGTGGAGGCCACACACACTACTGAGCCTCATTTTGACTTGTTTTAAGGACATTACATCAAAGTTGGATCAGCCTGTAGTGTGTTTTTCCAATTTAATTTTGAGTGTGACTCCAAATCCAGACCTCCATGGGTTGCTACATTTGATTTCCATTGATAATTTTTGTGTGATTTTGTTGTCAGCACATTCAACTATGTAAAGAACAAAGTATTTAATAAGAATATTTCATTCATTCAGATCTGGGATGTCTTATTTTTGTGTTCCCTTTATTTTTTTGAGCAGTGTACTATTTACCATTCAGGCCACACACACACACACACACACACACACACACACTGTCCTTTGCACTACTTCCAAGCACTTTTTTCTCTCCAATGTGTGCCTTTGTCTTGTGATATATATATTCCTCTTGACTGTATACATTTCTCCTGTTTGTTATTTATTCCTCCTCTAGATGGCACTAATATGTTTGCTAACCTTTTCATTTGTATGCATTTCAGACAAAAATGCTAGTTTAGTTAGGGCTTCATAGCCATTTGCAAAACCGTTAACTGGGGGATCTCAGTCCATTAATTGTCTTTGCTGATGGATGTTAGGATTTCCAATCGTGTTCGATAAGAAACAGTTATGTTTGTGGTGTGATGTGTTTGTAGTAAGCTGTTGTGTTGGGAAAAGGAAGATTATTTTACTCCATAAAATAGCGCTGATCGCATCAGCTGATTGCACCACTCTGTACACTCAGCCAGGCGAGGAAAAATCAGTTCCGGCTCCAGCTTGTCGGTCCGGTGAACCACCTCTCACCTGACTCAAACAGGCTCTCCTCCAACACAGTCCTCATTCATAAAGTGCTTTACAAACCTGAACATTATGGCTAACAGCTGGATTTTCCCATTTGAGTGCAGCTAGCCAAACAGCGAACAGCCAACTTGCTGCTAAAGAGACAGAGAGTGAAAGTGGACAGCTGATTCTTAACATGAAACTCTTTGTTGCAGCACAAATGTGATCCCCTTAAATTGATTTTTAGTTTAAGTGTCGTTACTTTACTCAGAGTTATCGATTCTGTCACTGGTTAGCTAACATAAACTAATGTAAGTCTATAAGCTGCAACTAACCAACCAACCACATGACGTCATGTTCCATGCTGACAGAAGATAAAGTTTTAAAAACATGTTTAGTGTTAACTTTAAGCCTTATTTCTTAAATCCAGCTTCACAGTTACATCTATGTCAGTTTTTGAGAGCAGGGCTCCATTATGTACATTAGCCTTTATGTGTAATGTTTCATGTCCCTTTAAAATGCAGGTAGTGTCCGGTTCAAGCTGTTTCACAGTAAGTGCTCTGTTTATTTATTATAACCAATTTCACTAATTCCATAATGCTCCTTTTCTATTAATTCTACTTCTATTAATTAAATTATTTAGATGGTAGTTCTTGTTTGTTGCAGTCTACTTATCAATAGGTTCTAAACTATATTTTACCTCAATCTGTAATGCAATTATCTAAATCATTTGTAAAATGAACAAATAATCTTAAATACTTATTTTGTTAAATTTAACTTATAATTGGTAAAATTAGTTGAAAAATTAAAACATTCACTTTTTTTCAAGATGTGACTTTTTCACCATTACATGCAGGATGGCCTCAAAATCTTCCCCGTGGTATTGTTGAGTATTTTCCTAGATATCAGTACTGATTTTAAAATTACAGTATCGTGATAACCCTAGTGAGAGGTGACAGGCAGGATACAAGGAAGCACGTTGATACATCTATCACGTTGCCATCCCTGGAAAATCCCAATAGCTAATTAAGAGTTACCAATTAACTCAACATGCATGTCTTTGAGCTGTACTAGAGCACACGGACTATTACAAAAGCCAGGCATGTACAACAGCAACTGGAGGTACAGTATTGAGGACCCACCTTCTGACAAGCCCACAATATCAAGATAAGAGCACAACGAAGCTATAAGGGAAAAGCAGTTATGCGGCTTACTAGCTAGACTAACTACCAACTACTAATCATTTTTATCTAGTCTATGCTGGGCATGCAGCAGATGTCCACAAAAGTCCAATACTACAGATGCAGATCCCCTGTAAGTAACTTGAAGTACGGAAATGACCCTGCTGGATCATTTTGGGTTAGTTCTAAAACACGTCAAACTGAAGTGGACTCACATTAGTCACAAGGTAAGAGAGACTGTAGATCATGGAAGCTTGGTTATATGGCAATGTTTGGGCTGCACCTCAGCATAGCATCTTCATCTCCTGGCTACATAAGATTTACATCACTACAATTCCAATATATACAGCAAGGTGCTCAAACATGTATTCAGATCATTTACTCCATAAGGAGCAAGTGTGAATCTGTGTTGCTTTTGAGTCAGCATGTTCATATGTTAACCTGTTTTGGCCCAATTCTACTTACAAGCACCATAATTAGCAGAGATCTTTGTATACTACTGGTATCAATATAGACCAAAAATGAATCTGATCGTTTACGTTATATGAAGGACTGCTGCCATAGTTTCAACTATGCATGTTTTTACAGTACAAGCTCAGATGATTCAAATCTGAGTGGCATAGTACAAAAGTAGTTGTTTGGTAGGTATTGATGGTGATTAACTTTTTCTATTAAGCTGGGCTTTTTGCTGTGGGCTCTATGCACCCTCATATAAAGAGGCATTACTGTCATGTAATTATTCTTCTCCAAAAAAACAAGATCCCTATGAGTGCTGCTTATTCCAATCAGACAGTATTCAATCACCATAATAAAATGGTGTTAAACATTATCAACAACCTATAAACTACCTGGAAAAAAAAATAGTGGAATTTAGTGCACAGAGCTATAAAATAACCCTTTTAAAATTATTGAAGGTGAAAGTTATGAAGGTTATTCTCCTAAAGCCTAATAAAGGAGAGGTGGAAAACTGCTTTTGTTTGTTGGCAGATCAAAGAGAAATTAATTGAATTGATTGAATAGGTATCCATAGTGATAAATTGCCTCCAAATACAACTAAGCAATTTTCTAATCTGTATTCTAGTACCTGCAATCTCAGCAATCTAAAATGAGACTTATTTGCAGATTACCATCAAATATAAACAACATGTACACCTTTTCATCATCACAAACTGAATACATGAATTCCAGTGCAATACAGTTTGCATGTCTGTGAGTGAGCTCCATTCGTAATGTTAACAAGGTACAGCTTAACAACTTGCACATATAAAATGTATTCATCCAGCACAGACTATGTTGCACTTAACACATGCTGACCATAAAAGAATTAGTGAAAACATAGCTCTTCCAGCTGATTTTAAACCAAAGCTCTGAATACAGCCTCAACCAGGTTATTTGTAAAGAATTTGGACTAATGGTAGAGTCAGGCCTTTATTCCTATTTTCACCTGGTTCCTAGTTCAGACCTTCACTTCCACGTTATGTTTTTTTAAACCTAGGACATTTATTAGCACCCAGTATTTCAATACTGGCCTTTATTAATGAAGTGCTGGTTTGACTGTGTGCATGTCCGACTCACCTGCGCTAGTGGCAGTACTAATGGGGACCAGGTGGGTCCCATTCTGTGTGATGGCCTTTATTGGGAGCTGGTGCTGACCGAGCGGAGCTTGTTGCACAATGGTAACTGTAGTCAGAGGAGCAGCTTGAGAGCTCTGGATGATACGACTGACTCCACCTATGGAGGAGGCTGTAATAGATGGGACCGGCTCCACTTTTACTGCACACAAGAATATTAAAAATTACATATACTCACGGAATCAAAAACAAAATTTATTAAAAAAAGAAAGAAAGAAAAAAAAAAGCACCACCTTTGATTTCCTGGTGCTCTCCGCTTCCATTCTCCTGAGGTTCAGTGCTCACTGCAGAAGCAGACTGTCCACCAACAGTTGCCATGGTGACAGCCGGGATCTGGTGAACAACATGCACAGTCTGCATGACAGGGGCAGAGCTAACTGTAGTTGTAACAATGGCTGGTGTAGCCATGGCATAGGTCACAGGCTTCATGGTCGTTTGAGGCATCTGGCGCTGCACAGCGATCAATACTGGCTGATTGCTGAGAGGGGAGCCTGTCAAAGGGTGCGATAGAGGTTAAAGCAGATGTCATTCACTCAGATAAAGATGTGCAGGAGCACACAAACACTGGCACAGAAAATGGATTCATATGGGGTAGTGGTGGTACTGCTATCTCCTTATTTTTTGTCACAAAAAACTGAAAAATGTGAATGCATCTGTTAAGGCCCACATATGATCCCTCTACACACACTAACTGTTATATGGTTCATAAAAAGGACAGAAACTTAAATCCAACGTTTTACCTGGGGAGTTCTGTGCAAAGCGGGCCTCTTGGATGACGGCGAGTTTGGGCTGGATTGTTGTGGCTTGAGTTGGGGCTGGTGGTGGAGTTGGCTCTGGCTCCATGGGGACTGGGGAGCCCTCTCTGGACAGGCTGTCTGGGGTCTGTACCCCACTAGAGTGGGCTGACAGTGCCCCAGTGTGGTTTGGAGAAGCTGGAGCACTCCTGGAAAAGTAAAAGGAAAGTAGAGTTTTCATCCCAGCCATAAAAAAACCCACAAACAAACACTATATGACAGTACAGGAAACTTTTCACAGTCATGTATGTGTAGCATCAAGATGCTTTACCTGGAGGACAGTGGCCCCACAGGGGTCCTGAAGCAGGGCACACCCCTGGGCCTGCGCTTCCTGAAGGCTTGTTCTACCAGCTTGCCTTCAGAGGCGGGGTCAATCCTCCAGAATGAGCCTTTACCCGGCTCTTCCTGAGACCGAGCCACTTTGATGAAATACCGGTTCAGAGACAGGTTGTGGCGAATCGAATTCTACAGAACCAAAATTAAATAAATTAAGAACTTTAATTAAAATGAAGCTTTCGTTGGGGCATCTGTGTTTGATAATGCATAACACAACCATGCTGTCGTACAGGATGGTTTCAGTTTGGTGTAAAGAGAATACAAAGTAAACTGAAATTAGATTTTCTATTTTATTGAGACAGTAACACAGTTTTTAGTCACTTTGAGGCACATTTTTAAAACCTCAACCATGTGTGTAAATATCAGCATTTCACTGTCAAATCCTGCATCCTGTCAATGAGGAAAAAAAAAAAAAAAAAGTCATTCACTCAAGGTTCTGACTTTTAAGCCTTCAAGCATAAATTAGATTGAATAAAAATATGAATTAAATTGATTTTTATTGTTTGAAGATCTTTATGGAGATGCTCCAGTCAGAGGTGTGCTTTCAGCTTTAGAAAAAACAAACAAAAAACCCTCCTGCCTCTCTTGTTCATCAACACTGAGGACATAGCCATACTCAGTATGAGCGCTTCCTCGTGCCTAGTTCATTGTCTTGTAACGTTTGAGCAGGAAAGCTGCAGGACCTGGCTCTAAATGTCAATTAAAACACACTAGAATGCTACAGAGGACTGATAACAGCTGGATCAGCAAAATGTAGAACTTGCACTAAAGAATTTTTCTCAGCGGAAGACACATCAACATAAATAGACATCTGCTTGTAACTGTTTGTATAAGAGTACTGTATTGTATTGAACTGAACATCAGTGAAAATACATGTAAATTAAGTGAAGGACACCCTATGTCCTCCTTTTAGATGCACCCCTGCATGCTGCCAGTATCACCACTGCAGCAGATGGAGGACAGCTGTTGTTAGCTTGCAACATTAGTTTACCAGAAATCTGATAAACTAAACAAGCAATCTACATACATAGAAGATGGCCTTCACTTTCACTTGGTCTTAATTCAGTGATGTTATAGTACAGCCTCTTTGCCCCTTGTCGCATGTGTTTTAGAGAGGAAAGGCTGGGCTCAACCATGAACTATACTGGTAATAGCATGAACTTCACTGATGTTCTTAACCTTGTTGTCAGGAAAACCAATGCTAAATCTGGGCTAAACCTTATTACACACATGCTCATAAGCACATTTTACAACCCTCATCCCACAACATCAGCAGGCACAGTCTCTTTATTTCTGCAACCCCCCCAACCCCAACCAAAGAAAGAAAAGAAACCACTTATTAGTCAGGGTTTGCTTCACCCAGTTTACAGGTTCACTTACTAACTGTGATTAGTGGAAACACCATCATCTAACGAACTCGAACTCGCCTCATACTATAGGGTCAAGTACTCCCAACAGCTAGCCATCCAACTTTGCCTGGGGCATCAGGTCATTGGTTGTATTGAACACTGCTTCCACTACCTAACAGTTATACAAGGTTTAGGTTTTGCTGGGATTCTAAGCAATATGTACATTTTTAAAAAGGGATATATTTTACTTTACT
This sequence comes from Tylochromis polylepis, assembly GCA_015107715.1. Taxonomy (NCBI): domain Eukaryota; kingdom Metazoa; phylum Chordata; class Actinopteri; order Cichliformes; family Cichlidae; genus Tylochromis; species Tylochromis polylepis. The sequence continues at coordinate 6,441 of VVHJ01033849.1, forward strand.
TTGCAGTGAAGTCATTTAGTAGAGTCACTCTGTTACAGGCAGTTGTTTTCTACTCGTGACTGTAATGTTAAAGAGAGAGTATCCCATTAATCCCATACCCACCCTCTGTTCAAACTTTCCTTTTGTGAGGGGGAGCCAGTGAGAAAGAGTTGGTCTAGAGGGATTTAAAAGGGATCTAAAACAGCATTTCAAATGATTAACTGAGGGGCCCTTAAACAAGAAATATTTGGAACTGTGAATCAAACAGAGCTACTAGATGAAGAAAGTAGACAGGTGTACTGGGAGGCTAGGTGTATGGCAAAGAGAAAGCAAAGGCCTTCAGTGATTTGTATGCGAGGTTGGAGACTAAGGAAGTAGAAAATGACTAGTACTGACTGGCTAGGCAGAGAGATACAGCTGAAAAGGACGAGCAGCAGATTAGGGTGATTAGGGATACAAATGGAATGAGATGTAAATGTATTAACAAATGAAGACAGTGTATTGAAGATGTAAAGAGTACTTTATGGAGTTTGTGAATGAAGAAAATGAGAGAGAGTAGGACAGATCAAGCAAAGTTAATGAATCAGGAAGTGGAGAGCACTAGTAAAGAGGAAGTGAGGGCAGTTATGAAGAGGACAAAGAGTGGGAAAACAGTTGGTCCAGGTGGCATACCTGTGGAGGTATGCAGCTCTGCCAAGTCAACTTCCCTCTAAGAGAGAGGGAGGTTGACTTTTCGACCAGACTGATGTTTAACACAATTCTGGAGAGAGAGGATTGCCTGAGCAATGGAGAAGAAGTGTACTGGTACTGATTGTCAAGAACAAGGTGATGTGCTGAGCTGTAGTAACTACAGAGAGACAAAGCTAAACGAGTCATACCATGAAGCTATAGGAAAGAGATACTGAAGCTAGGTGTGAAGAGTGACCACAAGTACAGCTTTAAACTAAGAAAGAACACTACAGATGCAAGGTTGGCTTTGAGAGTGCTGATGAAGAAGTACACAGAACGTCAGAACAAGTTACACTATGTCTTCGTGGCTCTAGAAAACGCAAATGATAGGGTCTCAAGAGAGGAACTGTGGTACTACATGAGGAAGTTGGGAGTGGCTGAAAAGTATGCAGGGTAGTACAGGACAGTATGAGGACAACATCAGGGATCAGCTCTGAGCCCTTTCTTGTTTTCAATGGTAATAGACAGGTGATGAGGATAAACAGATAGATGAGGAGGAGGCAGGAGTCTCAATGGACTATAGTCTATAGTCCATTGAGACTATAGTTTGCAGATGACATTGTTATCTGTAGTGAGAGTAGGAAAGGAGTGAAACAAAGCTTGGAGAGAAGAGGAACGAAAGTCACTAGAAGGTGTGTGAATCAGTATCAGGGGTGATTTGTGAAAGGAGGATAGTAGCAAAAGTGAAAGGGAAGTAAAAACTGCTGTGATGTGTGGTTTCAGATGAAAACACAAACAAAAAGACCAAGGCCAAGTTGGAGGTGGCAGAGCTGCAGATATTACCATTTTCACTGGGAATGACCAGAATGGACAAGATTAGAAATGAATACATCAGAGGGACAGCTCAGGTTGAGTGGTTTGGAGAGACAAGGCTGAGCCGGCTTTAGCATGTGCAGAGGAGGGATAGTGAACATATTGGACAAAGGGTGTTGAAAATGGAACTGCCAGGCAGAAAAAAAAAAGGAGAAAGACGACAGAAAAGATTCATGGATGTAGTGACGGAGGTTTGGTTTGACGGAGGAGGGATAGAGTAAGATGAAGCCAGATGAGCTACTGTGGCAATTTAAAGGGGACAGCCAAAGAATAAGAAGAGGACGAGAATCAAGAAAAGTTATTCTAGTGGAGTCCAAGAATAATAATGGATATGGAAATGAGAATAATAGATCCTGCTAGATAATTACATCAAAGGTACAAACACAATAAAATAATGAAGTTCAGAGGTCTATACTGTGTATGCGCAGCTTGTTAACCTATATCTTAGTGAAACCACTGACTGAAGCGCCAATTGTGCATCGGATAGTCACTGAAATATGGCTATTAATTTCATGATTTAGAAAATGTATACATGTTATTATACTTGATTCTAATCCACTCCTAAGTCTCTCTTATACTACTGAAACTACAGGTACTAGAAGTCAGAACGCATACCAAGAATACCTGTTCAAAGTGAAATTAATTTTATTAGACGTGGGACCATAAGCTTTACTGTTTAAATGGATCCAGTTTAAAGTTTCAGAGCTCTAATGTGCAGCTGTCACATTATTAATAAACAGCAACACAGACCACAAACAGCAATCAAATAATTAACTGGAATTAAAATGTTTATTTTCCTGATCTGTGCACTAAATCGCCAGATTTTCTGTCGTTATTAATCATGTGTCCTTTTTACAGGTGTGTTGCATTTTACCGGTATATTTTTTCTATTCTTTATGGATTTTTAATCACCATTTGATAGTCTCTCTGAAGTAGGTGGTACTCATAGGGACCATTATCTGTGGAAGAAAGTCATATGATCTGTGAAATGCCCCCTTTAGATTGGTTAGATGTTGCCAAGACCATCTTTCATGTGAATACACAGGAGAAACCCTGGGCTAACTTTGCGAGGTGGTAAATGATTTCAGATAGGAATGATACCCTAGGCATGTTGAACTCGCTTCATACTATAGGGTCAAGTACTCCAAAGCTAAAACACATGGTAAAAGTGGACTTCATGGCAGAACCTCAGGATTAAATGGGAACACAGTAAGACAGAGTGTGAAATGTTCCCTCTGTTTTAACCCCATTCAGTCCTTATTTCGACAAATGAAAAATAGCTGCCCTAATTTCGCACACACAATTTCCAACAGTGACCTCTTAAGATTCATCCAGAAATCAAATAGTTAAACCCCCCCCCCCACAACATCCTCACATCATGGAGAAGCTGTGACCAGTAAACAAACTGATAATAAAATGTATGCTAGTCGGCTGAAATGAAAGCTCAGGTCCAATTTCACTTTATGATGCCCAAGTATGGTAACAATAAAGCTATTTTATCGTTTGCTTGATGATTAAACAAACACTGTTTTTGCTCATTCTATGCAGGTTAATCATTTCACATCTCATTTCCACATTTAAATTTCATATTGGTAGACACTTACCATTATGATTGAGAGAGTAACTCGAGCTAGCACAATTCTCAAAATGCCAAAACTCATTTGTGAAAACATGGACCCCCTTACTGAACAAAGGACTAAGATCTGATATAACACCCATGCACTTGCACAGCCTAACTGAATGTCAGACAAACTACCCAAAGTTACCAGTGCTGAGAAAGAAAAATGATTGGCTACAAGCTTGAGTAACTGACATGTGGAAAGCCAATAACGGGGCTCACTCTCCACGACAAACAAACTATACATCCAAACTGGGAGTGCGTCCCTCTCCTGTAATATATGGGGACTGCCTTGGGGTGAAAACTAAACTGAAAATGGCAGGGATGCTTCCCTACTGTATCTGGTACTCGTTCACTGGGACACACGGTGGGAGACAGACTATCCATCTGTACTTCACAATTACATAAGTGTATTTTTTTTTTTTTTAACTTATACCCTAGTTATTTTATTTCTATCTGTTCTGAACTACAGTGGGTTGGCTGGAATGGCGAATAAATAAGTTTATGAAGCTCTTCAGCCATGAGACAATGTTAAACACAAAAGTAATAATTAGATTTAAAAAAACAAACAAACAAAAAACAGTTACCAATCCAAGTTTGTATTACTATTCAATCCCAAGCATACTATTATCATTATTATTATTATTATAACCAAACTGACCTGCCAGCCTTTGTCTGCTGTTCTGTAGTAGGGATAGTTCTTGGTAATGTGGGTGTATATTCCATTCAGTGTTAGCTGTTTGTCCGGAGCCATGGTGATAGCTTGAACTATTAGCTGTGCATAAGAATATGGAGGTTTGGAATCATCCTGTAGGAGACATAAAGTTAAGTTTATTACACAGGAAATGTGTGTCAAAAGCACATATATGCACACTGACACAAAGGATTTGTACTCTAAAGTCTATGCTGCTACTGCAAACATTGGGCAATTTTTAGACTTCAGTGAGTAACAGTGACATTCAAAGTCCTCACATTCACTGAGACTTCTCTGAAGTCTGCTGCCTTCATCACGCACAGTTCTTCTCAGCATTTAGTCCGAATCCATTTCGAAATCAAGCACAGACTAACTGTAAGCACTCACCCCTTCTTGCCCTGTTTTTATTATGCATTTCCTCTCACCTTTGGACTGTCTTCACCTGAGGCCTCCTTGTCGTTTTCTGATTGGGAGCTGTCTCCTATAAGATCGGAGGTCAAAATGCGAGAAGTCCTGTAGCTGGACAGTCCTGCCCCACGTGGACTTGATGGGCAAGAATTTGCTGCACTGTGAAAGATATTTAAAACGTGTCTTGATTTGAGATGGGGGGGAAAAGGATTAAAAAAATAAAAATAATAAGCCAGTTATCTAATCTCCTTACATACAATTGAGCAGTCCTACCTGATTGTTCCAGTAGGTGAAGGCAGCGGGCTCATGAGGTGTGCAATGTTGTCAGGAATGTTGATGGTCAGGGGGGAAATCTGGGGCTGGACAGGCTTGATCGGTGATTCTGGCACGTTCCTTGGTTCTTTCTTGTCATTGGACAGGGCTGTAAACGTTATTTTTATACTTGTGCTGGGAAAGCGGAAACAACACCTAAGAGAAGGAGAAAAGAACCAAAAAATAAAAACAAAAAAGTTGATATATTATTATTTAAATGTGTGAAATAATCCTTCCAGTGAATCAAGTGCTTATTACAATGTTACTGTTCAGACTAGCGGCTAGGCTGGTGACAAGGAGGTCCAACTACTGTGATTCAGTTTCACACTGTTTAAATAGGGACATTCTCCATTATGTAACAGATCATATGAATAGCTTACAGTGCATGGTTACATTCACGCCTGAAGATTAAAAAAAAAAGTAAGCACATGAGCGGCACTGAGAGAGAATAATCACATAGCAAAGGTTGGGAACATGAAGTCAAATAAGCACTTAACTTCTGTGCCAACTTTAACTATGCCCCTGGCGCTGTAACATTGCATCACGAGTAAAAATAGTGTACAAACACACAGTAATAACTCTTTACCAGCCTTTTATTGTGAGGGAAAATACTGTAGCCTGTTCTGCAGTATGTCAGAAACACCACCTACGCAAGTTTAATGGTTAGCCTGTGTTCCTGACATGTCGGGAGAGAGAGCCGTTGAGGGTTGAAGCCCAAAACAAGAATTTTCCCGCTTTGACAAATTCCAACTCAATTCTAATATAATTCGGCCATTTTGATGTTTCATACGCATAGCTATTAGTACAAGCCAACATTATGAACGTTATCAAATTTTAGGTTGTACGAAGCCTCTCTGTAATTTGGCATATCCAAAACACGTGATACATATAAACAAATACAACACTGAAGTAGACTACTAGCATCCACATGACGCACCAATTCTTAGCTGAATTATGACTATCTGACGTCTCTCTGACGTAAGCAGCTCGTTATACACATGCCGAATAAACCATCAGTAAATAATCGGCGGTTGAGTCGGGCTCAATACGCTTCGAACAGTTACTTCTGCCATAATCATGCATATCTGGCTTAGAAGTGTCGGTTGACCATTTTTTCTTCTTTGGTCACACACACACACACACACACACACACACACAAGCTGCACGTACCAGCTTAGTGTTGCTTGTCACAGCACGTGCAACGCCGCAGCGGGACAACAAAACAACAACACACGATTCCAGAAATAACTCAATTCCCCCCCACTTTAAGCAACATGGGAATATCAATCTTACATTCGCGGAAGCTGTAAAGGTGGAGCCCCTCTTCTTTGGAACACCCCATCAACAAACACCCCGTTTTTTCCAAGACATCGGAGGTAGAATTCCCCCGTGCCGGTGCCATCTTCTCCTGCGGTAAATATTTCTAGGTGCCGGCGGGAGATGAAGCTGGAGTGTCCCATGCTGACGTCCACCGAGCCCTGCGAAGAGTTCCGGCCGATGGTCACAGACTTTTTCTTCATGAGATACTCGAATTCTCGGCCCTCCAGCCGGGCTACCGCCAACCCCGACATCCCGCTTACCACCGCCATCTTCTAAGATATCTGAAGGAGATTTAGAAATCTGTCTTAAGCGCAAATGTATAAACGGTTGCAGGGAACTAAATACTTTTTTTTTTAGGGGAAGGGGTTGTGAAATAGAGGGGAACCCAATTTTATATTGTGGAGAATTTAGCTAGGAACGTGCCAGCCCGGGGACACAGCGGCTCCGACCCACCGCCGCGATGAAGAGAAAAAAAAAGGCGTACCGACCAATCATAAACGGCCAAACGGACGGAAGTACTGTGACAGACAATCCTTTAAACCAATAGGAAAGCAGGCTGTATAGCCAGAACCGTGGCGTTTACCAATGACAACAATAATAAAAATAGCCGTATAAAGTAGGGCTCGGTTGCGGCGCAGGCTGACACGCAGATGGACGGAGAGATGGAAAATGCGGCGCAGGAGGGGAGTTTAATGTATGTACATTAAGTCTCGAGTAAAAAATGTCTCATGTTCGTCCTTATTTACATTTTATAAACTAACAGAACCTAATGAACACAGTGTCTTATATTTAACACCAAACTTAAATCTGCCTCCCGAAATCTCACATTCATAAATCTAGAATAACACATTTGAAACCAAATTACTTTTTTTTCCTTTA
>VVHJ01033851.1:0-19106 GCA_015107715.1 Tylochromis polylepis
CAGCAGTGACGTTTGTAGGGTTACTGAAGTTGGGCTAGCCGGTATATAATGATGTGCTATGTGGTGGCTAGCTACACAGCTATGGTTAGCATAATATAAACACATTAGCACACTGAAGCTGGATGATGAACGCTAACTTTTTTCCACTCGATAAAAGTTAACGCGAGGGTTCCCGATGGTTAGGGACAAATGCAATCGCATAGCAGGATGCTGTAAACGGACCAAACTTCAGTCAGGAGAACAACTGAGATAATCCATCCACAATACGAGGTTAGTCATTAATATACTGCTGCATGGGCTGGGCTGTAGTTACATCGTAAGGTTTTAAAAACTGAGCTTTAACATGAACAGTGGTAATAAAAACCGAGAGAGGCCGACAGTGATCACTGACTGTTTTTAGGGGCTTGTTTAGATTAAATAGAACAAGATACAAAGCATTAAAACATGTTTAAAAACACAACAGCCTTAATAAACGCAGAGTAGTTTGGACCCGGAAGCAGGGCGTCATCACTTAAAGACCAGATACTTCTTCATCCTTACCATCGTCACTATCTGCCTTCAGCTGCCTAAAGCACTCTTGCAGCAGCTCATCTCAGGGGGCACTCTTCCTGATGTATTCATGCTGCTCGTTTCATCCTGGATCATGGCTCTGGCACTCCACTTTTTTGCTGCTCATAGAGCCTCAGGGTGCTGGATTTGGATGAAAGCCTCCATGTACTGCAAGGAATTTTTCCCTCTGGATATCTCCTCCTTTGGCTAGCTTATGATGACATCTGTGTAGCTGATGACTGGTAGGACGTGTGTTGATGGCTTGGGACCTAAAGGTACATTTTAGTGTCTTTTTCATCTTTGGTGATTTTGGGGGAATTCTTCCTCTTTGTGTTGAACTCTGCTGTCATTTCTTTTCCCATTCCAACCAACATTTCAACCAGCCAGCATTCTACCTACCCATTGGGCTATTTGGTGGAGGACACACAGGTGCTTCTCTACATCCTCTGTGTTGGTTGATTTCTCACCATCCCTCTCTTTGGATGGCTAAAGTTAAACAAAAGGGATAACAAAAGGTGTTACATGTCAAAGAAACACACACAGATGGCAGGGCCCAAGGTCTCCCAGCAGAACATTGTACAAAACATCACACTGCCTCCGCATAGTGCATCCTGGTGCCAAGTGTACCCCAGGTAAGCGATGCACACGCACTTGGCCATCCATGTGATGTAAAAGAAAATGTGATTCATCAAACCAGGTCACCTTCTTTCATTACTCATGTGGTCCAGTTCTAATGCTCAGCAGTGGACAGGGGTCAGTATGGGCACCCCAACAGCTCTGCAGCCCCATACGCAACAAGAGCATCACAGGATGCTCTGTGTGTTCGGACACCTTTCTATCAGAACTGGCATGAACTTTTCAGCAATTTGAGCTACAGTAGCTCATCTGTTGGATCAGACCACACGGGCTGGCCTTCATCCCCGATGTGCATCAGTGAGCCTTGGCCACCCATGACCCTGTCGCTGGTTTACCACCATTTCTTCCTTGCGTCACTTCTGATCAATACTGACCACTGCAGATCAGGAACACCCCACAAGAGCTGCATCACAATTTGGTCAAACTCGCTCAAATTCTTACACTTAACCATTTTTCCTGCTTCTAATACCTCAACTTTGAGGAAAAAATGCCCACTTGTCACTTACAGGTGCTATGATGAAGAGATGATCAGTGTTATTAGCTGTCAGCAGTCATACTATTAATGCCTGACTGGTGGAAAGCCTCCATGAGCTACATGACCAAGTAGCAATGAAAATAACTGAATGGATTGTAATTCATAAGAATACAAGCAGTAAAGGTCATTCATTGTTTTTATTTAAAGGTGCAACATTAAGACAGTGAATGGGGCTCCTTGTGACATAAATACGCTGTTTATTAACAAGCAACAGTAAGACAGTTATTATTTCTACTTCCATGTTCCCTGCTGGAGGTCTGTTCACCTGACCCTCCCCTGCTGATGACTCCTCCGTTCCACATACCCGTCCACATGTACATAATCTATACATACAATCGATATTAACAACAGGTTAAATAAAAGTGCTGAAAATTCATGCTACAGTGCTGTGCTAAATCAAGACCTACAAGTCCCCTTTTGTAAAGAGGTAAAACGTCATTTCTTTACAAAAGTTTCATTTGTAAACCACCCAAACAACTCCTTTGAATCAGTGAATTACTGTCAGATTCCTAATAATAATTTAACTAACCGAAATCTAATGTTGAGCCGTTAAATTAACTCTGTGTGATGCTACAGTTCAATTTGTGTAAACCTTAACCTCGTACAAGACATTCAACAAGTTTACAGATACGTACCACATTATACAGTCAAAAAAGTACAAAAATGTTTACGCTTTATAGGAGACACATGAGAGCGGCTGTCAGTGAAAATAATCTAAGTTCACAGGCGTGTGATACACCATGTAAAACGTCAGTGGTATGAAAGTCATCCCAGATAAGGCAGAACATAAACATGCCTTATGACTTCAAATCAGAGCTTCACTGAACAGTGACATGAGAGAAAACAAAATAAAGTGCCTATTGTGTGAATATGCAAAGATGAGAGCTGCTGTACATGAGCAGAGGTTCTGGACAGAGTTGTTTTTTTTAAGTGTGTCGGGGCGTCATTAGAGCGGGACGTGTCCTCAAGAGCTCAGCGCAGTGAGTTGGTGGGCATACAGTCACACAGAGCCCTCCTCTCTGCCCTCAGCACCAACGTCTCTGTCTGCAGCAGGAAACAAACAAACAAACGAACATAAAAACTCCACAACATTTAACTACATTAAATATCTGCTGAGATCAGAGACGCCGAGCGCCCAATATTCATGAAGCAGACTGTAGCTCAATGATGACTTAACCTGCAGGTGGGAGCTTTTATTTTAAATGTACTGGTTTGTGTTTACTGATAATAAACATGAATAACCTTAACTTATTTGCAGATGCTCACAACAGACACATTTCAGCTGTAAGCATTTAAAAATACACGAGATGATATGACAACATGAATAATATCAGCTGAGATTTAAACACAATAATGTAGAAAAACTGTAAATCATTGTGTGTCCACAAAGTGTTTGTAGATATACAACAAAAGATAGGACCTGTTTTAAATGCAAATAAAAACAAAATGCAATGATGTGCAAATAAACTCATATTTCATTTACAATAGAACACTAAAAATATATCAAACCCTAACCTTTCCTTCTGAGTAAATCCAGTCAGGTTTCTGACCTGTTGCCCTCATTAGCTGCAAAATGTTATTTGTCTTTTTAACACCACTTACTTTTCAAGCTTTTTGTTGCCAGCGTCCCAACTTTTTAAGAAATGAAATATTTAAATGTTTCGTGTAAAACATTTGATATGTTTCTATGTTCTATTGTGAATAAACTAAAAAGAGGATGGGTTTGCATCCCATTTTTAGTTACATTTTGCACAGTATCCCAACTTATTTGGATTTGGGTATTTCCCTGTGATATTTTGATACAATCACAATTTTAAAAATATATTTGCCATTTCTCTGGATGCTATTCTAAGAGTTTTAACCATTGATGCTGCCACGTGATTTTTATTACATGACAGCTTGTTCAAACCTTGTAGGTGTAAACAAATATAAGACATATCATCACGACTGCAAAGAAAACATAAAACTCGACATAAAAGAAAACTGAATAAAGAGGTTTAACCGAATTACAAATAATTTCGAAGGTTTACAAAGCACTTACTGTCCATGTCTTGCACATTGTTTTTTATTCTGCTAGTCTATAACTCTGCAGCTCAGGAGCTTATTGGAGGCTGGAAGAAACAATAGCTTCAGGCAGTTTGTTTTGCACTTTGGCCCTCCTGAGTCTTCTTCCTCATGGCAGAGGTTTGCCTTCAGAGGAGAGATGTGCAGTGTGCTTTGTTGCTTGTTCTGTAACAGCATGCTCATACAGACTCTGTAAGGGCCTGTACTCTTATTCCCATGACCTTCATGGCTGTTTTATGCAAGCCTGCTGTTAAGTTGCTAAACCATTGTAATTCCTTATTTAATAAGGATGCTCTTTAGCATCATCAAGCTCTGAATCACTGCTGCAGACTTATACACAGATTATTGATGTGTATCTGCCAACAGCTAAATATTTATACGAGGATGGCTGACAGTTATTGAGTGGATTCTGATGAGCACTGGTTCATGATCAATAGCCATTTTCTCTGATTTAGTGATGGTTAGTTTCACACCATTTTGATGAAGATGTTCAGTCTCATCATGGTACTCAGAAGAATCCGTGGGGTGTCAAACATAATCAGCCCGGCACGGACTTCAATCCAAAGAGGAGAGCATAAATTTTGAACTTTCAATTATATTTTAATGGGTTTTGCAGCTTCTCCTGAAACTACACCAAAGTAATTAAGTAATATGCCAAAATTGAATGACAGAAAAGTTCCCCCTTTTTTTACGATCAACTCTAGAGATTTCTGTTTTCCACAGTGTGTCTACACTAAAAATCAATATGATATTTTCTGTGAATTAACAGAAACTTTCTGTTCTCTTTCAAACCTCACTCCGTGAGATACCTCACTTGGTTTTCAGAGAACTGGGGTTACACTAGTAACCAAACATTTTTCTTTAATTTGACACATTTTTATCTTACAGTTTAACTCATGCTGACACATTTCTTTTATTTACTACAAATGCCCTTCGTTATCCTTTTCTAAATGTGTAGTTAAACTTCTTTACACTGACAGTATGGGGAGGTTCATGGTCTGGGCCCTTCAGGAACAATGTGGGCTGTATGTGGCCCACTGTGTAAAATGAGTTTGACATCCCTGCCATAAAATAACAGCATCCAAGAATTCAAAGTGGATCAGTTTGAAATAATGAGGTCAACATATAGACAGATAATCCCTGTGAGCTAACAGTTCATACGTCAGACTGCTCTAAACTCTCAGCTTCGTTCACGTTTTTACTCTTGGCTCTGTATGATGTCAAAGAAGGGAATATTCCTAAAGTGGTCCTCTCAGGCACACAGCAGCCCTGCCCACCTGCTGTTTAAGCGTTTTGTTTGCGATGGGCAGCCAATCAGATGCAGAGCTACTCTAGTCTAAGAACACAGCTAAAAATATCATAATGGATCCTGTTTAATCCACAGTCATATTAATATTAGTCCTATTAGGATACGTTCTCCTATAGCAGGGGTAGGCAACTTCAGGCCTCAAGTGCCGGTGTCCTGCAGGTTTTAGACGCGTCCTTGATCCAACACAGCTGATTCAAATTGCTAAATTACCTCCTCAACATGTTTCAAAGTTCTCCAGAGGCCTGGTAAAGAACTAATCATTTGATTAAGGTGTGTTGACTCAGGGTGATATCTAAAACCTGCAGGTCACCGGCCTTTGAGGCCTGGAGTTGCCTACCCCTGTGTCCTATAGCAACTTGTGCACAGTGTAAAGTGTCATGCCACTTTCTCTCCCTCCATTTCCTCCAGCCTCTCTGTGTGCCTGTGTTTGACTGCAGGAGTGGAGTGAGGTGCGTGGGATGTCGGGTCACCAGCTGCCGCTCAGCACTTCCTGCCATAAATAAATCATACCAGCTCCAGCACGCTACCTGATCGTAGACTGTTCACCAAGTTGAGCACAGCTTTGCACATCTAACACCTCCTGTCCTTCTCCAGCCTCTACATTCCTCCTCCTTCCACTCAGCTTTAGACTCTCTTCCTAGCTCTTTCCTCTCATTCTCAATTCCCCCCCCCAAATTCCTGCCCGCTGCCCATGCTGTTTGGGCCACAGTAGCTGGATCTGAGGTTATCTCCTTAGTTGTCAGAGTAAGTGAGGGGTGCAGTAATTGTTTTCAGCCGCATTAACCTTAATTTCTTGAGTCCAGACAATTAAACCATATAAACAAAGCATAAAAGTCATATCAGCTGCTCCAAAAGCAGGTGCGTGTGCCCTGAACTGAAATCAGTACTACAATTCATCCGTAAGCTCAGTGTGCTTGGAGTTAAAGTGTAAAATGTACAAATTCCAAAAATATTTCATAACAATCTAAGCTGTAGCGACAAAAAATAAATAAATAAATCCCTATTCTTTGCAGCACAGGAATTTATAGGCACAGGTATTTATGACTGCTCTTTGGCACAATGATGGGAGTGTGTGGGTGTCTGAGGTCACTTGTAAAATGAAGCACAGTGATCTCTAAAAGCTGCACGCCACAGTTTTTATATCTAAAAACCAGCAAATACATGAAAAATGACTAACCCTGAGCTAAATTGCAGATGTAGACATAAACATATACTAAAACCTACCACATAATGTCACATTTAGTATATTCCAGTATGGGAAACGATAGAACCAGTCACCACCCCCACAAAGGCTCATCAAGATCAATTTTATGAAATACTCTACATCAGCTGGTGCATGAATCTCTGCAGTAATCTCTTTAGAAACGGGAATGACGGACACAAAAGGAAACTGCACCATCTCTCCAAAGCATCCCGGAGAGAAGGACTTCCACTCACCCTGGCATCTAGGTTGAAAGCGGTCTTCTTTAGATCTTGCAGCGCCCTCTGCATAAACTCAAAGGCATGACAGTCCACACATGGGCGACCTGGAAACAGCAGAAATGAGTTCAGAAATAAAGGCACGGGTTTAGATTAGCGGCATCAGATACCAAGTACAGAGCCAGTACCCCCAGTACTTATAAATGCAGATTATGTAGGGGGAGAGAAGCGTGCTGTGATTTATGAGGTGAATGTATGATTAATGTGAATGCAATTCAATGACCTCTAAATGACTGTGAATTTTGCTTTTTTCACTTTTTCCATTAACACAACAAAACACACCGCTTACGGTTTTTCACATTTTGAACCTGGATTTTTTTTTGTAAATGTCCGTGACTGAAAAGCATTGAATTAGACTCTATTTTAAGGCTGATTTAGTGTCTTCTTGTGGCTGTAGACATAAACTATCAAATGTATTGAGTAGAAGTAGAGAATCAGTGATCTGACCCAGAGACATCATTTACAAAAAGGCACCATAAACCATATTAATGAGACTGATTAGTCTCTAGCAGAAAGCCACTGAGTGCTGTGCTTTGTCATCTTTGAATTGATAGTTTATTTGGAGAAAATGTGTGATTTCTTTTAAACAAATATACAGAATTTAGCTTTGTGGAAGTGTTCATCTAGATTTTTTGTCATCTAGCTTTTAATTTACACACAACATAATCAAGCTTTTCTACCTGAACATCCATGAAGTCACACAGTAAATACACTTATAGATATTTTCCTTCTAACCTGCTCGGTATGTGTGCCTTTGAGCAGCAGTGGAGGCCCAGTTTCATGAGCCAAGCATACATTAATTAAGATGACCTACAATTCCCTCAACAGCACCCCTGTGAGACCTGCAGTCATTAGACTGTAGAAAGATCACCGTGGCGGACACATTCTCGCCTAAAAACATCTCAAACTCGCACTCAACAGGCGGAGGAAAAAAAAATTTATCTCATTTTTAAATCCACCTACTTTCGGCAGGGATGACAGTCCCCGTCTCATGATCCGCATCAGCTGCCCCGCCACAGACGAGCTGCAGCGCCAGCAGCAGCAGCACCACTGCCTGCACATACCCGCTGGATGCCATGGCGACGGTGCGATGGTTACTCACCTCTGATCTGGAGAGTACAATTAGGCAAAACGCACAAATTAAAGGGCAGAAAATATCCTGCACTGCCGTCAGCCAATCAAATGAGGGGGGGAAATGATGGGCTTTGTTCAGATAATGCTCCAGTTTCCAACCAGTAAATGTTTGTATGTGTTTAAAAGCTCAGCCCGCACAGAGTAATTACCGCTTATCTGACCACCTGCACGGTAACCTACCGTCAATCGGCTGATGATGGTTTGCAGATCACCAGATGAGCGCAAGATGCCCACCGAGCACTGTTCTATGGAGATTAAATTAGTGCGCATGCGTGTTGGTTGGATGAAATTTTCTTCAGGGGCCTCGAAAACGAGACTTCCGGTGACAACACTTAAAAAAATAAAAGCCTTGATGGGCAGTTTACCCGTAGAGTTTACAGATGGGTAGGCAATGCATTTATTATCAGGATAACAGAGAGAAAGAGTGTAAAATTTACTTAAAAACTCAATGTAAAAAAAACAGTGTAGTTATTATTATTATTAAAGATACTTCATTTGATTACCTACATTTTAGAGATGAATATTGCATTTTTTCTGTACTACATTTAATTTTTTTAAAGATAGATATAGTTAACTTTCTTATTAAATTGTGTGCAGTATATACATTGCACAGATACAGCTATAATTCCAATACTTAAAATTGTGTATTTCCACTGACCTATTTCTACATTAATATAAATGAAAATACAGCTAAGTTTTTATGATTTTCTTTTCAAAATAGACTGCCCTATTTACTGCCACAATGAACAAAAGAGAAGCAGGAGCACTAATCCTAAACTGAAACAGTTACTCAGACTGCAGCACACTGAATCCTCATGTTTTTGACACTCTTACGCGTTAATAGCCCAGCATTAAATGAGGCAACTATGCAGTGTAAAGATATAGATACATATTACATGAATATCAGATGTAATAAGTAAGAGCAAATAATAACTGAATATATAATTCTTGTAGACAGCACAAATTACTGAAGCAAGCTCATTTAAGATGTGTCTTTGTGGATCTAGACAAAGTGTATGTTAGGATGCCAGAAGAAGGGCTGTGGTACTGCATGAGGAAGTCAGGAGTAGCAGAGAAGTATGTGAGGGTGTTGCCAGGACATGTATGATGACAGAGTGGTGGGTGTACAGTAGGAGTGACAGATGAGTTCAAGGTATTAGTGGGATTACATGAGGGATGGACTCTGAGCCCCTTCTTGTTTGCAGTGCTGACCCAGGCTGACAGATGAGGTCAGGCAGGAGTCTCTGTGGACTATGTTTGCAGATGACACTGTGATCCATAGTGACAGTGTGGAGCAGGGGGACGTATGCACTGGAGAGATGAGAAATGAAATCAAGTAGAAGCAAGGTAGAATTCATGTGTGTGAATGAGAGGGAAACAGGTGGAAAGGTGAACGTGCAAGGAATAGATATTGAAGGTGGATGAGTTTAAATACTCGTCAACCACCCAAAGGAAAAGACAAGTGCACAAGAGAGGTGAAGAAGAGAGTGCAGGCGTGATGGAGTGGGTGGAGACAAGTGTCAGGATAGCAGCAAGAATAAATGGGAAAGTTTATAAGACGGTAGTGCGACCTGCTACGATGCATGGTTTGAACAGTGGCACTGACAACAAGACAGGAGGATGGAGATGAGATGAAATGAGTACATCAGAGGGATGGCTCAAGCTGAGCAGTTTGGAGACAAAGTTAGAGAAACAAGGTTGAGATGGTTTAGACATGTGCAGAGGAGGAATAGTGGATATAATGGACAAAGGATGTTGAAGAGGAAAACCTCAGAGAAGATTCATGGATGTAGTGAAGGAGGGTTGGTGTGACAGAGGAAGATGTCAAAGATCAGGGTAAGATGGAGGCAAGTGAACCGCTGTGGCGACTCCTAAAGGTGGCAGCCCAAAGACAACATATTATAAGATAAGATGACATAATAATAATATACTTTATTCATCCTAGAGTTGGGAAATTCCTTTGTTCCATCAGTTAAAGGTTAAGTTAAACACAGAAAACATATGACATAGATTAAATTGGTAGAATGTGCTGTAGTTTAATATAACAGACTCACTAAATGCAGCAAAAACAGCATAGAAAATATCAGGGACCAGTGAGAAGTGTGGCTGGCTGTGTAGTGTAGTAAACCGTGACAGTGCAGGGTTGAAATAGCCTGTTACTATGACAATACAGATGTTTCTCTGCTCAGCAGATGTGTAGCACTGTATTACATGAGGTTACAAAGACTTCCCGCATCTGCCCTTGTTTACACCTTCCTTCTTAAAACTTTATTAACCACACAGTGTGTAACAGCTCCACACTTAAAGGTGGATTTCACCCGCTCTCCTCGCGGCTCTGCGGTGACAAATGCCCCCCCTACCCTGAGTTATGGGCGGGGTCCTGACTGCTGTTTTCTTAGGTAGCCTGTTAAAATGCCCGAACTCAAAACACTTCTTTTTCCAAGATGGCGTCGATGAAGGACAGCGACACCGGCCTGTGGCTTCACAATAAACTGGGATCCACGGACGAGCTCTGGACGCCTCCAAGCATCGCTTCGCTCCTCACCGTGTCGGTTATCGACAACATACGGCTGTGTTTTTCGAGCTTGTCGCCGCCGGTGAAGCTGAAACTCCTGCTCGGGATGCTGCACCTTCCGCGGAGGACCGTTGACGAGGTGGGTTAGCTCGCTGTTAGCCTGGAGGGTACCGTAAGTTGTTGCCTCGGATTCACGGCTGAGAAACGAGCCGATAATTGCACTAGATTTTTTTTAAAAAAAACACTGCGGTTCCTGTGACGGTTTAGTTGCATTTTCAAAAGCCTAACAATGTTATTAAACCTTTCCAGCTAGCATTATGCTACCATCTTTATCCAAAGGCTAACTGAAGAAGCGGCAAACTCGTTATTTCCTCGACATCTCTCCCTTTTTTTTTCCCTTTTTCTTTTTTTTAACACCGGCTTCAATGCAAGAAACACATTTACACTTTTACCCTCTAACGACAGGATGCTCCCGGGCTTACTTTACCCCAGCGCACATTTGTTTTGCCGGCTACTGCGGGTAACGCTAACCTAGCGGTGCTCGCACAGACATTGTGGTGGGATGGGCGGCTGAGAGCTGGCGTTAGGATGGAGGGCGGTACCAGCTCCTGGTCCCACTGATCACCTGTTCCCCCCGCAGGAAACGATGCACAGCCGTCATCTGTGTGGCTTATATAGCCAGCCTGTTCATTAACAAATGCAAAATTATTAAGATAATTATTAGCGGGGTTTCTTAAAACAAGCATTCAAGTGTGTTGTTTAAGTGCAATTGGCGGCGAACCTCAGGAGTAATTTCCCATATGCAAAACACGGAGGCTCTTGGCTGTTTTAATGCAAATGCTTATTTTAATTAAGCGGGTTTGAAGGAGAGCAGCAAGTGTGAAAGGAAAGGTTTACTAGATGGTAGCGAGTCTTGCTGTGCTGAATGTTTTGGAACAGTGGCACTGACAAAAAGACACAAGGCCGAGCTGAAAATGTTAATATTTAGACAGAAATGACATGAAATCGATTGAGTTCAAGGCCGAGATAGTTTGGACATGTGCAGAGGAGGAAGAGTGGATTATTGGACAAAGGATGTTGAAAATGGAGCTGCCAGGCAGGAGGACAAAGAGAAAAGCCACAGAGGAGATTCATGGATATAGTGAAGGAGGACATGTAGTAGGTGTGGAGGGGGAAAAAGGCAATACTTCATAGACACAGGGCCACCAAATATTAATATCTTGTAGTTAAATGCCTTCAGCTCGTGCACCACCATCCTGAGATAACGTTAGCTGAGCAAACTTGCATTAAATTGTTTCAACTGAAAAACCATCCAACACTGGACACATTCAGCCTGACAAAGCTGCCTCCTGTTTCAGAACAATCTAATGGCTCAGTCACGGGAGTAAAAATAGGAGAGCTACCTCCTTACAGTTTAAAAATAATTGATGTCTGCCTGGTGATTGCATTCAACAGATTATAACTTGTGGTTGCTCACAGCTTGAGGTTCTTGCACTCATGACCACTTTAGATCACAAGGAGATGCACAGGTCGCCTGATAGGAGGCCCCCTTTCTGCAGACAGTCAGTCTGGCTTGGACTGACTGCAGTTGCTCTCAGAGAGACTGATCAAAGTTTGCAAATAACTGCTGTCTAGCTTATAAACAGACAGATTGCCAACATGCTGCCATCAGTCTGAATGACTCTTTGTCATTGAGTGCAACACGACTGGCTGCCAGCTGTTTGTAGGATAAAACGGATACTGACAAAATTTAACTTTGACGATGAAATTTGCAGTTAAAGAAATGTGCTAAATCACAATATATGTTGACGCGATACTCACCATGTTGAAAAATGTTAAAAATTATGATGATATTGCATCGTGGGGTGTCTGGTGATTCCCACCTCTAACATCCAGAGGGTTGGGGTGACAGAAGAGGATGTTAGGGCTAGGGTGAGGAGGCAGATGGCCTGCTGTGTTTATCACGAAGCAGGTCTGAGTGGTGGGACTAGAACCACATTTTAAAGCAGATTTCTGTAAAGCACTTAAAAAATAAGTGTAATTACTACCTTAATGTCACTGTAGCTGATCAAAATGCAGCTGAATTTAAATTAGACTGGTTGTTTTCTTTGTTGCTCGGCTCACTGATGGAGGAGGATTGTGGGCATTTTATAGTTAATAAACCAAAGTATTGTGAATTTTCACTGCTCTGTTATTGTGGCTGAAATGAGCTGTGATAACTTAGTGTTTGAACGTAATAACTTTAAAATAAAGTCTCTTAGACTGGTTTGTTTGTTTTTTCTCCTTATACAGCGCATTACAAATTATTTTGCAAATAGGATTTTGGCATCATAAACATTCAGTTTTTTGTTTTAAGTTAAACTCATGGATGGTATTGAGTCTCAGGGCTCTTTGGATCACTGATATCAATCTCAGACACCTGTCATCATTAGTTTGCCAGGTGAGCCCAATTAAAGGTAGACTACTTAAGAAGGACGTCCCACATTATTAAGCGTGCCACAGGTTTCAAGCAGTATGGGACAGAAAAAGAATCTCTGCTGTAGAAAAGTGTCAAACGGTGCAATGCCTTGGACAAGGTATGAAAACATTAGATATTGCACAAAAACTTAAGCATGATCATCGTACTGTGAAGAAACTTGTGGCTGACTCAGATCACAGGTGGGTTCACGCAGATAAAGGCATAATGAGGAAGGTTTCTGCCAGACAAGTTCATCGGATTAAGAGAGCAGCTGCTAAAATGCCATTACAAAGCAGGAAACGGGTAGTTGAAGCTGCTGTTGCCTCTGCGGTCTCGCAAATCTCAAGGTGTAGGATCCTCTAGAGGCTTGCAGTTGTGCATAAAACCTTGGCAAAGGTTTCTGACTGACTGAAAGAAAAACCATGCCTTCTGTAGCAAAATTATCTTCATGCATGACAATGCACCATCTAATGGCTGCTATGGCCATAAAAGCAGAGAAACCCATGGCGGGGTCCTCATCCTCCCCTGATCTCAACCCTACTGAGAACCTTTGGAGCATCCTCAAAGAAAAGATCTATGAACTTAAGTTCAATGGATGCAAAAAGTGTTAAGGTTCTATCAAAGAAGGGGTTCTATGTTAACATGTAACTGGGCAAATATGGTGAAGTAAATATGACCTCATAATGCTGCAATGTCAACAAATGACCAATTTTCAGTTCTTTACGGCCAATGAAAGGTTTTGAAACGGTGCATAATCACTTGGAACAGTGTGCTTTGAGTTTAGTTTTTGCAAAAACATAGTTAACATTGGGAGTTTGGTTCAATAAAATCTTAATTGTGCTCTAATGGGTGATCACTTAAATTATACTGACTGTCATTTGCATCGACTATGTAGGAAAGTCGGCGACAAATATAATTGAAACCAGGGTGCAGGGAGGTGGACAGTCTATAGCCTTAACTCTATCATGTGGATATTAACATGACTGCATTTAATGGTTGGTTGAAGCTGCCATCCTCCTCTCAGACAGCTTATATGTTGGATCGCGTCTCTTTGATAAACATCACTGCACAAAATCGGGTTTCTTTGTATCCAGTAATTAAAAGTCTTGAAATTGCAGTTATGTGAATGTCGATTCATGCTGGATTTTCCAGCGATGGAAGAGGTGTGGAAAATACTCTGGGATAATAACTCGTATTCAGAATATTTTTATATTATTCCAGTGAAACTCTGAGAGTTTGCTTAATCTGGACTTTTTTTGTCTGTACAAGAGTGACGATATATTACAATTTGTAAAATGTCAAGCTGCTGTGTGTCAGGTATGAGCTAGAAGTGCCTAAAATCATCAGGTTTGAGGAAACCATAAAAGAAATTGTCTTAAACTGTAATTTTCCCTTGTCTGTTTTGTTTTTATGTGTGTGCATTCAAAAGCTGAAATGCTGACATTAAAGGTCTCATGAATGCAACTTCAAGAAATGTAACAAGAAGCCCAGATTGTTTAGCGTACAGCCGTAAGTGGCATACGCTCTTAAGAATGCCGTTTGGAAACATTACTGCACATGTAATAGTTTGGAAAAGGTGTACAGACCACAAACCAAAGGAAAAGTGTGTGTCTGAAAATAATTTAAAGTGACTACACACACTCGTATTCAAGCTGTCTGGGAGGATATGATGCAATGTGTTTCTTCATATAAGCAACCAGTGTTTTGTGAACCATGAGTGCAGACCAAAAGCTGAAAATGCAGACTCGGTTGTCTGCTGTTAACCTGTTAACTTCAGTGACTGTAGGTTTCACTAACACCACCTTTCTTGCCAGATGAAGGAGGCCCTGTCGGAGATAATCCAGCTGGCTACAGTGGATTCGGAGCCCTGGGTGCTGATGGTTGCAGACATCCTCAAGTCCTTCCCAGAGACCGGCTCTCTGAATCTGGACTTGGAGGAGCAGAATCCAAATGTGCAGGATATTCTCGGAGAGCTCAGGGAGAAAGGTAGTTTTATATTAATTTGCATCATTTCCCTCGGGTGAGCGCTGATGTCTTAAACATTTCAATAAATGCAAATGCGTAGCTACAGTGTCTTTGCTTTAACTATATGCAGATCACTTGCAGAGGCCATTTTGAGCCATGAAAACTACCCAGGAGGCTTCTGGTGTAGACAGATCTCATGTAGTGCAGTGGTTTCCCTTCATGTTCATGTTGTTTTATCTGTAAACGGGAAGGCAAGATGTCCACAAGCCAGACTCAAAAGGTTTAATATGGAAGTACTTTTTCCTGTTGCTGTATTTAGATTTGTGTTGATCATAGAAACATAACTCCACACTTATGACTTGAATTAAATAAAAGCTTATTTTGATATTTTACTTAACATAAAATACAATATAAGTAAATATTTAACTTTACTTCATGTTTTTACTACTTCAGCTTCTCTTATGAAGTTTGGAAAATTGTATTTAAGTTATGTGAGCTATCTTATATGTTGGATTAAATTTTTGGCAGCAGTAACAAAGGGATAAAGTATCTGTTAATGAAAAACACTCAACAGGTCAGTGAGCAGTGTTTTATAATGCTGATCCGCCACAGACAGAGGAGCACCGTGGTCAGTGCTGCAGTTAACACACACACACCCCTCTCTTCCTCCTCAGTGAGCGAGTGCGAGGCGTCGGCCATGCTTCCTCTGGAGTGCCAGTACCTGAATAAAAGTGCGTTGACTACTCTGGTGGGACCCCTCACACCTGCTGTCAAACATTTCCAGCTGAAGAGGAAGCCCAAGAGTGCAACCCTGAGAGCAGAGCTGCTGCAGAAATGTAAGTTCATTTAATAATGGCCAATACACACGATGTCCCACAGCTATGGGGGGGAGTGTGTCGTCAACTGAATCAGCTTTAGATTAAGTCTGCTATAATCTGATAATTATTCAACTAACATTTAAAAGAAATAACTCAAAATTTACACTGCTCGACACCACTCTTTTAGACATAATGTGAAAGATGTGCATTTGTGTTCATTTTACTGTACCTGACAGATTGTCAGTGTCTGGTGTTCTTCAGGAATATAATGTCCAACTTGGCACGTTTTAAATCCACTTGTTTTATAGCTACGGAGACAGCCCAGCAGCTGAAGAAGACAGCCGGAGTGCCTTTTCATGCCAAAGGGAGGGGATTGGTCAAAAAGATTGACACCACAAGTAAGTTTTAAATAAATAAATAAAAAAGTCATACTAAAAAAAAAAAAAAAAAAGTTAAATTATTTCACTGCATCCATGTTTGCATTACAGCTCCTCTCAAGGGGATTCCCAAAGCCCCGTTCCGCAGCCCCACCACCCCCAGTATGTTCAGCCCTCCCAGTAACCGCACACCTATTGCTCCTGCACGGACGCCCCTGCGTAAGGAGAGGGGGGTCAAGGTAAGTCGTGCCTAGTGTATCGTTTTTCTTACCGCTTTTGTTCTTTCATCTTTGTTCTTCGCTTTCATTGAGCTCCTGCAGGATTTGAGTGACAGAGGGCTTTTTTCCCCTATTTTTCAGCTGTTAGATATTTCAGAGCTGGACATGGTTGGAGCTGGAAGAGAAGCTAAGAGGAGGCGAAAGACTTTGGGTAAGTAAATTTACAGCCTTAGTTACTCCTTATTGCTCAAGAAAATGTGACTGTGTTGGTGCTTAAACTGTGCTTCTTTTTATGATATAGAAACGGAGGCTGGAGAGAAAGCGGCCAAAGAAGAAGCAGTGGTGGAAAACACCACACCCGACTACGCTGCTGGCCTCGTCTCTGCACAGGTATTTAACCCAACATATAGCTACTGTTCTCTGTCATACCAGCCCCTGTTCGCCTCTCTGCTGTCGTAGGTTCACTCCTTTGTGTCGTTTCTCAGAAACTGGGGTCACTGAACGAGAATCCTCTGCCATCAACCAGCTACCTACCAGCCACACCCAGCATGGTTCCCTCTTCGTCTTACATTCCCAGCTCCGAGGCACAGCCAGGTTAGCAGCATAGCTCTCAGGGCTCAGCACTTTCTCACTCAAACAAGTAAAGTCAAATTCCCTGCTCATGTGTTTCCTTCACTTCCTCCTCCTGCTCCAAAGCCAATGCTGGTGGTTCGGGACGGGACACGCTGCAGGCGGCCCGCCAGCCAGAGGAGTCGGCAACAGCGGCCACAGGCGCCAACGCCACCTTACCGGGCCAGTACAAGCAGAGGACGCCTATGTACAACGCGGGCACCACGGCAAACCCTGCAACTCCCACATCCCCCAGCACACCGGTATCCACCCCCGCCAGCAATGGGCCACCAGCAGCTGCGACAGCCAGCCAGCCAGAGACCCCCACTCAGCCTCCCAGCACACCTCAGACCCCCACCCCGACAGCAGCCCCTACGCCACCACAGCCACAGCCCAAAAAGAACCTCTCACTTACGGTAAATAAACACCATTTCAAGACTTAACCATTTCAGAGTCAGAGGTTATTAAAACGTCAGCTAAATTATCTGCCACCTGCTGTTTCCGACCCTCAGAGAGACCAGATGTACGCCGCCCAGGAGATGTTCAAGACCGCCAACAAAGTCACGAGGCCGGAGAAGGCCCTCATCCTGGGCTTCATGGCTGGATCCAGAGGTATGAGGGTTTTTACACAAGCTACTTGATGCAAAAATAAAACACAACAGCTTTTTCATAAATGCTCATTACTTCCTCACAGAGCCAGAATCCAAAAGTACAGATTATTTATGTAGCTTGCCATTTTGCCAGTTGCATTTCCTGTCAGACCCGTTTTCATTCAGTTCACCCTTTTTTGCAAATGAGCTTTAACACATTCACAAGGAAAATTTAAACTCTGTGGCTCTATGAAGAGTGCTGCAATACACCGTATATTTAAGGTCTCTAAATATTAACCTGAAATGTATTTATCCCTCCATTAAGTTTCAGTCACATAGGCCTAGAGGCCAGTTGGCAACCTTCAGTCATTAAGGGGAAAAAGGAAAAAGTGTATTCCCTAACTGGCTGTGAGTGAAATCTGATTAAAGGAAGGTGCTGCAGTAAAAGTGCCCCTGTGATTACTCTGGTCACTAGCAGATTGCTGCAGACGCATGTTTGGATGGAAGATGCTAACTTGTCTGCAAACACTTGCCAACTACTTTTAAAGTGCAGTAAAACTTGGAGACTATGCGCCTTCAAAATAAAAGTTAAACCTGTTTGTAGCAGTGAGGCACAACTTCTACAATGGTGTTTGAACAGTCTCAATTTCCAGTTTGCAATGGAAATTGAGCACCTGCCAGCAACCAAAGAATACTGGAGCCTAAGATCTCTAAGCTCTTACCACACGGTGGGCAACCTGTTGACTGCTTGCAGCTGATTCAGAGTGAAGATCAGCATATTGCATGAAACAGAACTGTTTCAGCATGGAGAGTAATTTGCTGTCACATTATTTGTAGACCTTATCAAAGATAACCTGGAAGCTTTAGTGAGGTTTAGAAAAGTAGTCTGGATTTGTGAATATAGCATTCTTCACTGAGTTAAAAGCTCAGTGTGAACAGATCAATAACTACAGTGGTTAAAGCAGGTATTTTACACTAAATAAATGGATCTGAATTCCCCGTAGTCATCCATAGTTTCCCCACATTTGCTGCAGGTTTTCAGAGAAGATATTTCAGTTCATAACAGTATAAATGCAGTTTTAACTCATGATTTCTCAGCACTTATGCAAATCTAGCAGGGCAAAAACTAACCACTCTAACCCCATCCCCACCCATTCCCTGCAGAGAACCCGTGCCCGGAGCAGGGGGACATCATCCAGATCAAGCTGAGCGAGCACACAGAGGTTTTGCCCAAAGCCGACGGCACTGGCAGCACCACCATGCTGGTGGACACTGTCTTCGAAATGAACTACTCCACGGGACAGTGGACCCGCCTCAAAAAATACAAACCCATCACCAATACCTCCTGAGGTGCTGCATTCACTCAGGAAACCTCACTGCAGACGTGTTTATGCACATTTACAAAGTATTTGCATACACATTTGGGCCAAATCGAGCACGGGGAGGGTGAAAGATTGTCAAGGAGAGAAAGGTTCTCCCTTTTGCTGCACCTCCAAAATCTGGGACTCTTTGAAGACTTTTGTTTTTTTGGGGTGGGGGGGTTCCCTTACCCTTTTATTGTTTTTATGTCACTTCCAATCTCTGAATGATGCCAGGTGATACGAGTTATTCTCACGGCAGGCACCTTTGAACATTTGTACTGAGGTACAAGCATGTCGCGTGTTTAGAAAGAGGACGAGCCGTCTGTATTTTTCTGTGCAAATGTGACGTTTGCAGCTTACTCTTCTACCTTTCAGAACCAAACCATGTTTTGTGACGAAACAGAAATTAACAAAGACGGTCATTGTAAAGATGACAGGGGAGAAGAGAAGAAAGAAAGGAAGAAAAAAAAAAAAAAAAAGGAAAAAGTT
>VVHJ01033852.1:0-14521 GCA_015107715.1 Tylochromis polylepis
TATCATAAATGCCTGCTTTGTTTTCCCAAATATAATTTATGTGATGTGTCAATAAATATAGTCCTGACTGAGCTATACGTAAGCACAAATTCAATGAACTTGCAGGTCACGCATGCATTGCCATAATATGCTCATGTGTACTTTGCATTTGCAAACATTCTTAAATTGTAGAATAAGATACATTAATCTATGCAATATAAGTTACGTGATAAACCATTAAAATGCTATTGTTTTAATGCATGTGCATTCAGTGAGTAGAATGATACAGTCTGTTATTGTAATAGATTCACAGCAGCTTTTCCTGCATTGAGTGCTTTTACTTATTACTGTTCTTCAAACATGCTTTAAATATGAAAAAAAAACATTGTTTGTGCTTTTTTTAAGTGTGGTATTCTTACTTAAGTAAAGCTTCATAATATTTGCCCCACTTTTTCTTTCAATAGTATAACAAAAGTGTTTTTGAACACTTTTCTCTAATTTCTCTCATTTAAAAAAAAAAACCGAATTAAGTTTCATCAAGAGAGATGGTGTGTGGGCTGATTTTTGTTTTTCTTGCCTTTTCGTATCTGGGATACTTGGTACTGAAAAAAGAAAAAACTTATAGCGATTTATTAAGACTGGCCTCACAGTTAAAGATTACTAGTTAACTCATATATTTAATGCAGCTGAAACTTTTATCCACTGTTGTGTTTAACTTGTATAAAATAATGAATTAGATGCCTTTTGTGGAAATATTCATACACGAGTTCATTATTTCCTGAAAAGCATGTTTTTCTCTGACGTGAATAAAGTATTTTGTGCCCCTGTAGAGAGCAGTGAAGGTCTTTGTTTTTTAATCTGCTATGTCTGTCTCTCCTCCCCTCTGTCAGTGGTGTGATTTCAAGGCTCTGCTCCTCGCTGTCTGAATACCACCTCTGTACTATGTAGCGTCATGATGAAATCTGTCTTCCTACTGGTGCTTTGGGCCCTGTGTCACCTTTCACCTCAGTGGGAAAGCCAAGCCCCTTTTGAGATTTTGTGTGTAGAGTGGATGAGGGAAGGCTGTCACTGCCTTTACTGTGTGGACTCTGGTCTGTGGGAGGAGAGGGACGCTCTGACTAACCAATTTGTCACGTTAAACATGGACGAGACCTTGGTGAGAAAAAAAGGAGCTTTATTTCCCCTTTTAGTTATTAAATGTAAACTGTTTCTCTATCTTAACTGTTGTGGAAGTCACTGAGCGTGCTAAGAACGGCTGAATGTGAACGCACAAATTTGAATTAGACTGGATCATAAGTGCGTGCACCGTGTTCACACTTTGATCTTTGTCCTGCAGGTGATCCCTGCATTGGTGGCTGTCTTTGTGGTGGTAGGGACAGTTTTCTACTTCCTGCTAGGTTCTTCAGGTGAGAAGAAGAAGAAGCTGCCCGTCACTCTCCAAGATCCTACAGTGAAATATCTTCTCCCACTTATACGCAAAGAGGTGGGCTGCATACAAACTCACACGCTTAACAAAATCCAGTGCGTGTTTAGACCTGCATCTATGTTTATGATAAATAGCATTTTTATTTAATAATACACGCATGGGGAACAATGTAGTTTTTAAATGACTGCAAAAAAACAAGATTTGCACATTTGTACTCGCCATATTTCAGTTCAGTAATCTTTAAAATTCACTCATGTTGACCCTAAAAATGAACTGTTTGTATTTAGTGTACTAAGAGCCCGTGTAAATCCTTTTACACACCACATTTTAAACATTAAGGTCTGTTGAGTTGCACTGTGGGCAATGTAGGACTCATTCTTTCATCAAAAATTCCCATCATAAGAAAGTATTATTGGGGGTGCAGTGATAAAACTGCTGCTTTCACTGAGTAAGCTGTAACAGTTCTGTTTTTGTGCAGTACACCGGTTTGCAGGCCTGGAACGGTCTTTATGCTTTAAATACCCTCAATATGCAGTTCCATAATAGGACAAATATCTGTTAATGCATTGCATAAACATAAAGCTTCAAATGAAGCCCTGGGAGATTTATTTAGCAAGCTCACAAGGATAATGTTATATGTATTCTCTCTTCTTATGGTACTGTGGCTGTGTCCTTGTGCAGGAAATCAGTCATGACACAAAGAAATTTCGGTTTGGCCTTCCATCTGGAAGTCACATCCTTGGACTGCCAGTAGGTACTGTACCAGCTCTTCTCTTTCTCTCTTCTGATAAAATCCTAGTAGAAAAAGCAAGCATGCAGATTTTCTTATCTGAGCAGCAGTTGAAGATTAATATCTTTTAGCACTTCCTCGTACTTATGTGCTGCTGTATAACCAGACAAAAAAAAAAAAAATGACAAGACGAGCTCACTTGCTGTTTACACCGGTTAAATACCAAAAATAAAAAATTATTGGACTTTGATTAGAATGGATAAGCATAAGCACTTGACAGTGATGCTCACGATACCTTGTTGCATCCGTAGAACTGCCCTCATTTCTTGTACCAACATTTTCCCCACCGTCCTGTTTCACTTTAACCCAACACTACACCAAACCTGCCACTTCTTGTCCCCATCTCTGTCCGCTGTGCAGGCCAGCATGTGTACCTGTCAGCAAAGGTGAACGGCAGTCTGGTGGTTAGAGCCTACACTCCAGTCTCCAGTGATGAGCACCAAGGATATGTTGACCTCGTGGTTAAGGTGGTTAACCTTAACATGTTCACATTTGATCGGTAGAGCAATTACTAAGAAGTCAAATTAGCAAAGAGATTCATAGACGTCTTAGAAATTTAGGAAAGGTCTGAGTGCCTGTATTGTATCCTGAGCTACTATCGTCAATCAGTTTATCAGTTGGATAGTAAGTCATTGCTTAATAAGCCCTTAGTAAACACTTTTATTATACTATAAACCATTATATTTGTACAAAGCCCTAGTAACTGATGAAAGGCCATGAGTTTCAGTTTTTAATAGGCAACCAAGTCTGGCGCAATAATTCCTAATAAAACTAGATTTTCTGCTTAAGCCTGCTGGAGTAATTTTATATGTAGGCTTATATATAAGATTGAGTGCAAAGCTAACAGATAACACTAGAATATCATTCATACAGAAGACTGAAGCACAGCCTTCTTAGATGGTTTGTACCACACAGAAGGTTTTATCATTTGTCACATAACTGTGATCGTGATGCTTTCTCCAGAAGCATAAATATCATTTAGAATATTGGTTTTACGTACTCTTTGTTTTCTGGATTATAAGGAAGCCATATCAGTAGTCATATTAGACAATATGTGTAAAGTTTGATGTTTTGCCCCCAAAACATTTGCTTATTACTGCCTGGGTGGATCGTTTGAGAGCCTGGAGGTCATTTTTACTGCACTGTTGGGCAAAATGAGATTGCATAAGAAGGTGAAAATAAAAACGTCATGTCCTTTTGTAAACTCCCCCCAGGTCTACTACAAGAACACCCACCAGTCTTTCCCAGATGGAGGGAAGATGTCGCAGTACCTGGACAACATGACTTTTGGAGACACCGTTGACTTCAGAGGGCCCAATGGACTCCTGGTGTATAAGGGCAATGGTGCGGTGATGGTGTTTTTTATGAAAAGAACCAAGAATTTAAAAAAAAAAAAAAGAACCTGCTGACACCAGCAGGAGGCGCTGTGTGAACTGCTTTGGTTGAGACTTTGTGTCATCCACTCAGGTCAATTTGCCATCAGACCAGATAAGAAGTCAGAGCCAAAGGTTCGGACGTTTAAGCACGTGGGAATGATCGCTGGTGGAACAGGTTCATTGTCAGATCACTCTGATAACTTTAACTATACACGCACTTCATCACTGAGGATAAAAATCTGCAGAAGTGTAATTTACCTTAAAGTCATTCTAAGACCTGCACGTAATCACATTTCTGAAGTGCTTTACTGCATCATGTTATTATCTTTGTGTGTTTTAGACGATTGGGTTGGAATACAGACCGAGTGTTTGAAAAGAGCTGTTCTGCTCATGTGTGATTGTGGTCCTCAAATCTGTGACATGCTTTAACTTTTAGGAAGTTTTGATACTTGCTTTGTACCACTGACACTTTCAGTTCACTGGAAAAATGAGAAAAGTCTGTATTTCACCTCTGAGGCTAACTCCGGTGTCTTTCACCCTCCCAGGTATCACTCCCATGCTGCAGTTAATTCGCAGGATCGCATCAGACCCCACTGACAACACCAAGTGCTCGCTCATATTCGCCAACCAGGTCAGCTGTGTGCGGGATATTGCGTTGGGAAATGTTTCCTCTTGTCACACTGTTGAATGCTATAACTGTATACAAATGAAAAGCGTTGTGGTCAAAGAGCATCTCTGGGTTTTACTTTATCTCAGACTGAGAAAGACATCTTACTGAGGGAGGAGCTGGAGGAGGTGAAGAAGAACCATCCTGAGAAACTTCAGCTGTGGTTCACACTGGACAAACCTCCACAGAGTAAGAGGAAATGTCTTCATCTATTGATTTAAAATTCACTCTGTAAAATGTTCACTGCAGGACTCAGTTTAAGCACTAATTCATAGTCTGAACGTGGAATAAAGCAGCATTACAAGGTAGAGCGTGAGACAAATGCTTCCATGATTACAGTACACTTAATGCATATATAAAACAGTATATGTTTTATTCAATAAGATAAAGCTATATCACTACAGTTATTTATTTTATCATTTATTTTTGCTGCAAAATGCGATCATCAAGTGTACCAGCACTGTCATTAAAACATGCCATAAATGCTGTCAGACTTATATCAGTCTGAATCGGAGTTTCTGCTAATACAGCAACTAACTGTGATAAATCAGCAAAAATCAAATATCTGTGTACGTCTGCATAGACAGAAATTCACATTTAATAGAAATTTAATTGTAACCGTTCTATAGGAAACTAACCAGAATACAACCAGCTGGCATCCAGATTAAAATCCTGTTGAGCTGTGCTCACAGACAAAGACTCAGTCAGACTTATTTGTCAGTCAGACAACTTATTGGTGATCTGTCTGCATTTATAAAGTAGACAGCAATTATTTACAAACCTTCAACAATCTCTCAGAAAACGACTGCAGCCAAAGTCCGACGGCGACTGTTTGCAGAAATGTTGCTTCCTATCAGGCAACTTGTGCAATCAAAAGTAGCTGTGAACATGCAACATCTTGAAGGGGAACTACTTAGTCACCACAAGTTGCAACAACACCGCACCGAGGCAGCCGCTGATATTTTTCCAGTTGCAAAGAGGTTGCTGTCCTATTTTTCCTTGTGTGACTGAACCATTAACCATGAGCTCTCAGTTAAAAGGGAGAAGCTGGGTGTGTTCAAATGCTGAATGTTTTTTTCAGTTGACACAGTTTAAGTTATATATTGCAAATATCAATATCACCACACAGAATATTTCAGTATTATTCTGTATCGATTGTTTTTCCCCACATGTACCAACGCTGGCTCTAAAGCCTGCCATAAATGTTGCCACAAGATGGAGTCAGTCTGCGAATGAATGGGGTCAAGTTGGCAGTTGCATGCAATCTTTCTGAAAAGTTGGTTCATCAGTTGGCCAGAAGAACAACTCTGATAAGAATTCTCATGCTGCTCCGTCTGCAGAGACAACACTTCCTTTGCGTTGCAAATTCCCGATCAGTGTTGTTTTTTACTCCTTCACTCGTGACTGCCGCGTAGCAGTACACCTGTGTGACTCCTGTGTAGCAAGCTTTCACTCTGTGAACGATAAAACAGGTGGCTGTGATGTTTGAATGTGTATGTGTGAGTGCAGGAGTTGTACAGGAAAAGTTCTGCAAAAAAAAAAAAGAAAGAAAGAAAGAAAAAGAAGATGTTTGTAAATCCATAATGGCTATTTATGAATATGTATGAATATGGACATAGTCCTTCTTATCTTTACTTGGTCTTTCCATTCATTTATATTTATGTTACTCTGAAGACGTCTTTGTTGTCTTAGAAAACCAACAGGGAATGAAGATAAACTATTGCCCGTATTTTCCCCTTTTCCCAGATTTTCTTGCGAAGTAAAACCAGATATGAGTAATATTTTCTCAGCTTTAAAAATCTGCCTGATATCAGGAAATAGCATGTGAAGAAAATGGACGCAGGTCGCATGAACGAGCTGACCCTGACTTCAGCCCTAACCCTTTGGAGCACCAGTTCAAGCTTAAAATGCTTAGACATGATAAAACTGCTGTGATCGCAGCCTTATTCAGATTATCCATTAGGGAAAACCTTTATTGTTAAAAATGACCGATAGTGACTTCAGACTGAAACATTTCCAATCATATTGGCCAGACAGCATCCAAACATACATACAAATTATCATCTTTAAAGTCCTCAGATGGCTTTATAACTTTGTAAATACATTAGAGTTGTCTTTTAAGTTGTTTTAAATTGCATATGTACATAACTTTACACAGTGAAGCATGGTGTCCTGAAATGGAGCTGATGCTTGGAAACATTTTCTGTGACTAATTTGATCATTTTACCAGACAGGATATACTGCAGGCCTATATGTGATTATTAGAGGCTCTCCAGGCCACACGCAGCAGGATAAATCTCGATACTCAGGCCTTTGGTTTCACTGCTGACACCAAACAAAGACGCCTCAGCTGAAGGAAAATCCCTGCAGGCTGAGGAGGGAGATAGTTCCAACAAGGTGTTACAGTAGCTTAGCGAAACATTCCCGTTTTCCCTCGTATAATCCTTAAAGCCAGCTGGAATTAACGAGCATGTTATTGTTGCATAATCTCTGTTGTGGAGACCTTTGAATGCTGCTTTTATTTTGTCTTGTCACGTCTTCATTAGCTCCACGCAGAAAGGGGACACATCAGCCCTTGATCATTATTTACTTGAAGAGCTCTTCATTAGCAGTGCCATTATTTGGTGGTGGAGAGATGACTATCTGTTGTTGAACAAGCCTCTTCAGCAAATGGCTTCTTTGACGCTAAAATCTTCATCTTTCCAAAAACCGCAGCAGATAGTGTCATCTTTCTTTGAATGTCTCCTGTTTTATCTATTAATGGAGGTTGTCTTTTGGTTCTGCCTGCCTTTCACCAAAAGGCCTTCCTTCCTTCCTCTGAGGCCTTGAGGACAGAGACAGATTCAAAAGGAGAGAAAGAAGAAGTGTTTAATATTCAGCGTTTAGAGAGGGAGTAAAAAGCGGAATCAAAGACAGGCTTCTCTGTTGAATACGCCATATGTGGCTCGGCTGTACTGTTTTTCGTTGCGGCTGTTTGGTACAATAAATCCTCTGACATCATGCGCGACTGAAACTCTTTCACATTTAAATAGGCCTGCGCTAAAAACCATGGTCCGAATTGTGCACATACTGGTGAAAATTCAGCTTTGTGGTTCTTTGACCTTATTCTCCAGACTGGAGCTACAGCTCAGGATTTGTGACCCATGACATGATCAAGGACCACCTCCCCGCTGCGTCCAGCGATGTCCTCATCGTCCTCTGCGGCCCTGCGCCTATGATCCAGATTGCCTGTCTGCCAAATCTGGAAAAACTGGGACACAGAACAGAAAACATCTTCACATACTAGTATCACGTCATTTAGCAGTCGCTGCAGATGTTCCTTCCATTCAAAATCACAAACGAGTGTCATTTAAATTACCTGTTTGTAATTTTCTGTATTTCATTCAGGTTATGTGTGAGTTTTGATATCAGGGACACTACCACGTGTAAAAGATGCAAAATAAAGACGCAAAAACAAGTGTTGATTTTTCTACAAGATGCTGCATTTAGGGTATTTGTTATTCTGTCACCTTACCACTTCCTCAAAGCGCTGACTAATCTATGAGCAAAGGTGAACAAACAAAGTGTGGGAGCATAACATGTAGCTGAAGCATGCTTTTGATAAAAGCGTGAAAATTAAAATGTATTCACAGTTTATTCACATCACTTTTTTTTTTTTTTTTACAAATTTACTTACCATATTAGTTTTTAAAAATCAGATTTTTTCCTTACATATGTCCTCCAAATAGATTAAACAGGATACATGGATTTTTCACATATTCAATCAAATATGCAAAAACTGTTGAATGAACTGATTTAAATTTTACATTTTCTATTTTGTTGCCACACGATGAATGATTCATAACCCTGTTGTTTTGTTTATTTATTTTTATTTTCTTTTAAAAGACAATGTACACAGTAATAATATAAATAAATAAATAGCAGTACCCCACCAGCTACAACAGTAAAGGGATTTTTGACATGAACGCAACACGGGCCAGGCAAATATATTGGCTTGACTGTACTTGTGTACTTTTGCTCAGGTAGAACTTGAACTTTTACTTGTACATGAGATGTAAAGAGTAATATAAGTACTTTTTCTGATGTAGTAAATCTGAAGATTTCCTCCACCCCTGGTAATAACTAATCTTGATGCTGTTATCTGGAATATTTTGTAAAGTACAGTTAAAAAACAACAACAACAACAACAACAAAAAGGAGTGGTTAATTTGGGTTAAGATCGTTTTTTACCAGCAATGTGGAGTATTTATATCTGTAGGGGGCGTTCACAACATGTACCCTCCAAAAATTTCCAACTTCCAGTGAAGGCATCACTGGCCATCACCAGTGGGCGTGTTGTCTTCGCCAACATGTCGGAGTAGGACTTTCTATCAAAACTTTACACTCAAAATTTAGTGACTGTACACGTTTAGTTGGTGCCAGCTGCTGGAGTATGGCGTGTTACCAGAACGTAGATGTAGTCGAGCCGTTTCCGAGTGGTTTAATTAGCCGATTTGTAATTTTACTAGTATTTCTAAGCACAAGCTTCACGGTTTGTGACTGTGAAGGAATCAGTCCAGAGAGGTGTCTGATATGGGGTCCAGGGCTAAACCCGGACACCGTGTTACCAGTCCGCTATTTCTTTATTCAGGCGGTGAATTCAAAAGGAGAAAACCTGACTCTGTCTCCAGGTAAATGACCACCAACGCGACATTATTAGCTCACTAAAGTCCTGTTGCAGTATTTTAAAGCTAACCTTAAACTGTTTTTTTGCAACATTCTTTTGTTATTATAACCCACAGACACGGCTAGCTAGCTACGTTTAAAGTTTTTTCGAGCTACTGTTAACGAAAACGTGCAAAAATGGCCGAATGTGCATAACTGTTACTTGAATTAGCACTCAAACTGTTCACTGAAATGCTCTTTGAATGTGGTGCTCAGGAAAAGACACGTTTAAAGTGAAGATCAGCTCACTGGACAAGAATGAGTACCTCCGTATCCACGTCCCTCCACCTCTGGACAGAGGAGACGGCTCCTTCCTGTTGAGGTATCGGCTCTACAGCACTGCTCACAAGGGTCTGAAGATCCAGGTCTCTTACCGAGATGCTGCTGTGGCCAAGTCACCCTACACCATCCAAGGTTAGTCAGAAAGACGTGTTACAGCACCTTCTGTCCTCAGACCCTTTATGCAAATATGAAAAATCATTTTAATGGTGAGAAATCGGGACAAAAATGACGAAGCGCTTTTGCATGCAAAGTTTATCTCCAGAGTGCATTGCTCTTAATTATGATGCCAATGCTTTGCACAATAAAAAGAGATTCAAGATTGAGAGCGGATCCAAGAGTGGCCACAAACTAAAGTCTCAGCACTCCATGGGTAACCCACACGATGAATGATGAGGATAGATATGACAGGGCCCTCAAAATGCTCATCCTAGAACTGCAGTGTATATATATTTAAATATACCCTTCCATCACGAGTCTCACTGTCCGTTCATGTTCTACTTACGGAAGACTGATGTTTACTGAAGCACAGGAAGGAGTGAAGACTTCAGAGCAGACTGACTGTCAGAGCTAAATAGACTGGTTCGTGCAACCACTTTTTTTTCCTAGGCGTCAGTGCTTTTTATCTAACATTCACGCTGCAATGAACACGCTGGAGAGCAACTTTGGGTTTGGTCAATTGCCCAAGGATACTTTGACATGCAGACTCAAGCAACCAGGTGTTTAACCACCAACCTTAGATAACCTGTCCCACCTCCTGAGTACAGCCAACCCATATGTATACAGCGGAAGAACACTAGCTATAGCATTAGCATAAAGAAGTTTTGTCTTTGTGCTACACTGCATATTACTGTCACTGCAATGTGTAGTTACATTTGTGGGAGAGTGCACTTCAGGCTGCCGTACCTACACTATAGATTTAATGCAGCACTCTAAATCAAGCTGTACATCCAGTAACTCAGATTTTTCTGGATTTATCAACAACGACTGACCTTATCGACCATTCCAGATGTTTTGTTTTTTTCTCCAGTCAGTTGACAGTTGACATCTTCCACATTGCGTTTATACCTGTATCTAACCCTGATGGCTCGTTCCCATGCTCAGGTCCAGTCTATCATGAATACTGTGACTGTCCTGAGCCCGATGCCTCAGTCTGGCAGAGCGTCATGCAGTGTCCCGCCAAGGACCAACAGATTCTGGCCGACTTTAAGTCTTTTCCCACCATCGACCTGCAGCATCTCAGGCAGGAAGTGCCTCACAGATTCTCCAACAGAGGAGGGCTCATTCACTACGCCATCATCAACAACCAGGTGTACCGGCGCACGCTGGGAAAATACACCGACTTCAAGATGTTCTCTGATGAAATGTTGCTGTCACTGACGAGGAAGGTAGAATTGTTCTGCTGTTTTTTTTTTTTCCATGCTGTGCGCCGCTTATGTATGGAAAGTCTTTACAGTTGCACACCGATCTTCTGCTACAGGTGAGGGTGCCTGACGTGGAGTTTTACATCAATGTGGGTGACTGGCCACTAGAGACAAAGACGTCGGCTGCTGTTCCGATCTTATCGTGGTGCGGCTCCACAGACACGCAGGATATCGTCCTGCCTACCTACGAGGTCACACACTCCACCCTGGAGACACTGAGAGGCGTCACTAATGACCTCCTGTCTGTCCAAGGGAATACAGGTAACTTTGATACTCCTGAGCAAAACAGCCCTCAGTTTATGGGGTCATATATTTCTGTCTGTGCTACAAGTTGTTAAAACATTTTATTGAGTATCTGAGTTTAAAGGAAATTGCACTAAAATTGCAGCTGACAGGACTAAATTATGTTGGGGTGCACTTCTACACCGAGGTGTACTTTTTATTGATTTATTGCTTTTAATATTGTGCCGTAGTTTAAGACCTTCATTGCTTTGAACTTACCAGCGTTCAGCAAAAGTAAAAAAAAAAATAAAGAAAGTGCTGCCTCTGCTGTATTTTCCCAAAATGTTCTCAAGAGCTATAAAGCACTACCTTTTTTCAAATTCCACAGTGTGCAAGATTTGCTGAACTACATAATCCAACTAGTGGGCTGTTCTTCTTCAGCAGTACAGAGGTTGAATTTGTTTGTTGCAAATTTAACTGAAATCCAAAAGATCACAACCAAAGAATGCAAATGTGAGGGTGGTTGGTAGTTACGAAGGCAGTTTCTCCTTTGGTTTGTTTTTGTAACTGTCCACCAGAGGGCACGACAGGGTTAAGTTCCTGTCCTCTTGTTTTCCATAGACTCTGTACACCAGGGGTGGCCAACTCCAGGCCTCGAGAGCCGGTGTCCTGCAGGTTTTAGATGTGTCCTTGATCCATCACAGCTGATTTAAATGGCTAAATTGCCTCCTCAACACCTTTGGGAGAAATGTGATTTTTATCTGTCAATATGTAGACAAATGTAGCCATTTCTTCCCAGTCGGTAATATTTGGGCAAACTT
Organism: Tylochromis polylepis; assembly: GCA_015107715.1. Classification (NCBI taxonomy): domain Eukaryota; kingdom Metazoa; phylum Chordata; class Actinopteri; order Cichliformes; family Cichlidae; genus Tylochromis; species Tylochromis polylepis. The sequence continues at coordinate 11,689 of VVHJ01033852.1, forward strand.
CCGTCAGGGCCTCCGTGGGTGAATAAAACTGAGCGGGCGTTTTTCCGGGGTCGGGACAGTCGAGAGGAGCGTCTTCAGCTTGTATCGCTGTCCAAAAAAAACCCAGAGCTCCTTGATGCCGGCATCACTGCGTGGTTCTTCTTTAGAGACCAGGAGAAACATGTTGGCAAAGCATCACTTGTTGGATTCTTTGACTTCTTTAAGGTAAGGAATCTTAAAATAGTCTGCTCGTTAATAAATATAATGATAAATATATACATCCATAAGTTACTCACTTCACTACAATGATACAGTTTAGCTCCTTGATGCCTCTTCTTTACTAATAGATTAAATAGATACGTAACGTGTACTCGTACTCGTGCCACCTTGTCTCCCTCTTGCAGTACAAATACCAGGTGAACATTGATGGAACAGTGGCAGCGTACCGGTTTCCTTACCTGATGCTCGGGAACAGTCTGGTTCTGAAACAGGACTCTCAGTACTATGAACATTTCTACAGCCACCTGAAGGCAGGAACACATTACGTTCCCGTGAAGAGAAACCTGTCGGACCTTCTGGAGAAAATCAGATGGGCCAAAGAAAACGACGCTGAAGCACAAGAGATCACCAGAGCGGGCCAGGCAGCGGCCAGAGAGCTGCTGCAGCCCAGCAGGCTGTACTGCTACTACTACAAAGTGCTGCACATGTATTCGGCGCGACAGACAGGACAGCCGACACGGCATGCAGACATGGAGCTGGTGCCTCAGCTGGATGACCACACTGCTGCCTGCAAATGTGAGCGTAAAAGCCACAAAGAAGAAAGGGACGTGAAGGATGAACTATGACGTGCTCCGGCTTTAGTCTTTAAGTACTCTAGTGTCTTTTTCTGTGTGAAAACATTCCTGATATATAAAGAGTGAAGATGATAACTTAATGTTCCTGATGCCTAAAGGAATATGAATGTTAAACATTCCACTTCAGTTTTGGACAGTAGAGGGATTTTATGTTAAAACCATAGTGGTCAGAAATTTCAAGGTAGAGCTCAAAGACAATCTGTAATTATGTGAGCATTGATGTTTTAGAACATGTTGTTGTTGTTTCTTTTTTTTATACCTGTTTATTAATGGAGGAACTTGGATGACTGTAAATGTGCCTTGAAATAATTGGATACTTGTGTTATATCTAAACTAAAAACTTTGTCTTAAAATGTTTAACAAGCGCAGATTTTTTACACATTGTTGTGCATACAGCTGTCACTGCAGTTTCCCTTAGTTGTTACTCTGTGAATCACTAAGCTACAGTTTTGTTTGATCAAAAAAGACGAGTCCACAGTTGGGCAGCATGGTGGTGCGGTGGTTAACACCATCGCCACACAGCAAGAAGGTCTGGGTTTGAATCCGCCGGCCAGCTAAGGCCCTCAGATTCTCTCTCTGGGTGCTCCAGCTTCTTCCCACAGTCCAAAGACCTGCATGTTAGGATAATTGGTGATTCTTAATTGCTGTAGTTGTGATTGGTTGGCTGCCTCTCATCCTGTGACCACTGGAATAGGCTCCAGCTCCACTGCAACCCATAACTGGATAAGTGGAAGAGAATAAATGGATGCGTGGAACAAGTCTGTGGTCATGTTAGTGATCTCCTTTGATAACAATTTGAGTGGGTAAGTACATTTACTGTGTCCGCCCCTTTCTGTAGCTTAACCGCTGGTCAAGCTGTACTAAGCTCTAACACCGGGATTAAAAGCATTACTCTGAAGTTGTTGTAATGTCTAATAAGAGTTTATTTGTATGTCACTTATCAAAATCAGTGTTATAAAATGCTTTCCAAAAGCAACATTAAAACGGTGAAAGTTAAAATAAGATGAAAAGATAAAACTCCAAGCACTAATGAATAAAATAAGATATAATAATAGAATTAAAGTAAAGCAGTAAGATGAAGGGGGAAAAAGTAGAACCACATGTAGAAAGCACCATAATATAAATAAGTGAAACCGGAAGATGTAGACAAAGCAAACTGGAGTTCCTCAGGCAGGTTGTTCCAAATGGCAAACATACAGTTACCCATTGGCCACTTTGTTGGGTACACCTGTTTACCTGCTCGTTAACGCAAATCAGCCAATCACATGGCAGCAGTTTATTGCTGTAAGGCATGCAGACGTGGTGAAGATCAAACCAAGCATCAGAATGGGAAAGAGTGGTGTCAGGAGGGCTGGTCTGAGTATTTCTGTTCAGCTTTAATACCTTTTACATTGTTATGTATTACAAATCCATATTTTACATTATGTTTTAATTTCTTATATATTTATGATATAATTCTGTTGTATATATCATATGTAATGTCTGTGAAGGTTCTCATTCATCCAGGTCATGGTAGTCTAAGGAGCTTGGAAAGAAAAGCGTCTGGACTTCTCTAAGTTTCTTGAAAACGTTTCACCTCTCATCCGAGAAGCTTCTTCAGTTCTAAGAGCAAATGGTGGAGAGTCCCAGAATTTAAAGCCTTGTGGGAGTGTCTCCCAGAAGGGTCATGGACCCCCTGTTGATCCTCTACCTAATCACACGAGTCCAGGTGTGAAAACGGGTGTGGGTCTCAATCAGCCAAGGTTTCGCGTGACCCCATTGTGAGACCTATCCCCATTCTATCATGTGATTACCTGAGGTCAAACGCAACAATATTGTCATCCCCTATGTAGCCGGTTTATCAGAGAAACTCAGGAGAGTCTTCTCCAAGCACGACATCCCAGTATACTTCAGACCCAGCCACACACTCAGACAAAAACTGGTTCATCCCAAAGACAAAACTCCTAAACACAAACTTAATAATGTAGTGTATGCTGTACAGTGTAGTGAGGAATGCTCAG
>VVHJ01033855.1:0-10376 GCA_015107715.1 Tylochromis polylepis
ATCTTGTCGTTTGGAGTAACCACTAATAAAGTGAGTTTAATTCACCATATCATCTCTGAGTCCTGCACTTGGGTCCACCATTCCGCCTGCCAGCAAGCAGATCATGACAAGTTGAGCACTAAATCAGATAAAAAGTCTGAGAAATCAGAAAGAAACTCTGTGTAAGGCCCAGGTGGACGATAGATGATAACAAGTAAGACTGGTTTCTGAGTTTTACAGCTTGGGTGGACAAGGACAAACATCAGGCTTTCAAATGAATTAAAAGTCTGTCTGGGTCTTTCGTTGATTAATAGGCTGGTGTGAAAAATTGCTGCCACACCGCCCCCTCGGCCTGTGCTTCGAGGTTTCTATGTGTTGAAGGTGTAAGTGGACCATGGGATGCCATTGTTTTCTTATTATTGAGCAAGTGTCTCCATGCCATCACTGGAAGCAACGCCAAGCTGCAGCACAACTCACTCAATAGTAACATGCACTAACCTCTCTATCAGATTTAATTAATTATTAATTGAAGGTGCTGGGATGCTATTCCAGATCGTTCCAGCCCACTTTAACCCCTGGTTGTCATATTTTTGCATACATTACTGCACATATTTGAGAAAGGAACATTCATACTGGCACGGTAATATTAACACTTAAATGAGTAAAATCATTTTGGTTGCCCTCAAGTCAAAACAGCAGTTTATTTCCAATTTTTCTTAAAAAAATGATAGACGTAAGAACAGTATTAGCTGTAAACACTTTATACTGTCTTCCGTAGCTCTAGCCCATCTGTATCCCAGGAGAAACAACCCATCTTTGGCCTCTGGCTCCAGGAAGCCAGAGCTCCTTGGTGTCCACCATGGATGAGACGGATGTTGAACGTGAGTCTCTTACCTTCTCTGCTGAAGGCTAAGCCACATGTATTTGACATTGGTCATTTCAGATTTCCGAAATATTGTCCATCCACTTATGTTTACTCCTTTTCTGCTCCCTTATGCTTCTGAGGTTGTGTTCTCCTTTCAGAGGTGACCCTGGCTCTGCTTGATGCAGCCACTGATAAAGATTCAGAAGTCCAGGAACAAGTCAGGAAGTCTATTTTGACTCTGGGAAAACAACAGCCAGACAGAGTGTTAGCCATGTGTCAGGACTACCTCCTGAAACACCCAAAGGTAACAACACAGAATAGTGAGAGTCCATAGTAAGACAAAAGTCAGCCACAATTATGTAACTAAGAAAACAAATGCAAAGTCATTTCATGTTTAAATGCAATATGGACTGTTAAATCCAGTTTGGGCCTGTTTTTCTGCATTTTTTTCCCGCACACAGCTGCAGAGCCTTTTGATACCATTACAGCCACTGACTTTATTCAGTTCATTAGTTGGCTTTTTTGATTTAGATGGTGTAAAATGTTCTTAGTGATATTTTCTTTGCTTATCTGAAGGCAGTCCTTGACATTCAGCAGAAAACAGAGTCATGCTGTTACGTTTCAGATTAACTGCTCTTGTAAAATTTTAATTTCCTGTTTCACTCCATTGTGTTCCTGTTCTCCTTTATATTAATGACCTTGTCAGTGAGGCTGGTAATGTTTTCATCTTATTAATCTGTCAGTATCATCATACTAAAATGTGGTTAGGGAGACATATACTATAATAGAAACTACCACAAAGGCTATTTTGGAAGCTCTGTCTTTCTGTGGACAGATTTTGACACAGCTTTGGAAGATGCAGTCATCAGATTTTACGCTTGTACTGACATCAAAATGAAGGCTCATTTCTGTGTGGTCTGAGAGCTTATTGGCATAGCAACTGATGTTATCCCATCACAAGCCAGCCTGTAGTCCTCTGTTTTTTTTGTTTTTTTTCCCTTCACGTTTTTATATGGCCTCTTCATATCTTCCTCTTCTTCATCTTATCTTTCTTCTGTAGCTGGTGGTGAGCCACAGAGTTGTGATTCTTCGGACTATTGAGCTGATTGTTGGCTGCAGGATAGAGGAGATCAGGCCTTCCAGGACAAAGAGTATTATCTCCCTGGCCTCAGATGAAATGACTCGATCAAAGGTAGAGTATTTATGTCTGTGAGGACTCTCAGTCATCCAGGTCATCGTAGTCTAAGGAGATTAGAAAGAAAAGCGTCTGGCCTTCTTTAAGTTTCTCGAAGATGTTTTACCTCTCATTCGAGAAGCTTCTTCAGTTCTTCTTCACTAGAACTAAAGAAGTCCAGATGCTTTTCTTTCCAAGCTCCTTTGACAAAGGTAGAATATTTACTTTTAATTATTAATTTTTGTGTTTTTAAGAGTGTGGACATTACATGATTGAGTTTTGACTAAGATACCCTAAAAGCCTTAGTCGTACAGTTTCGTGTAGTCCCTTTCTTACATCCTCTTTACTGTTGTTCTGCCATCATGGTCGATTCAGGAAGTCATCCCAGACTGGCAGCAGGCAGCCAGTAATATCTTGGTCGCGGTGGGTAATAAGCACATCAATGACATCATGGAGGAGATACTAAGCAAGTTCCAGCCAGGGGTCCTGCCTCACTTCTTTGTAGTTCAAACACTAGCCAACCTGTCTGATTCAAATGGTAAGGAAGTTTTTACTGGCACACATGAAAGGAAAAATATGCATTCTGTCTGTAAGGAAGCCCACATGCAGGCCAGGTTAGGATTTTGGCTGAGAAGGAAGGAATTAAGCAGTTGCTGAGAAAAGATGAACCTGTTAAACCTGCCCAGTAACAGCACTTGCAGGTCAAAGATTTTGCACAACACCAGGATATATATTTTTTGTTTGTTTGTTTTTGTTTTTTTAGGAGCACGCTGTTGTGGTTACAAATGATTAGGGCTCATTTTCTCACTAAGTATGGAGTCAGTAAGATATTTTTCAAAACTTCTGAGCTGATGTGTACTTTTCCAATGGATTAGTAAAACTTATTTAAAGCCCTGAACTTCAGTTTCTGTGCTCCGAGTATGGCAGCTACCAAAGTAGCATGTCATGTACTGAAACAGAGTTTGTCAGTCTTTAACGGGCCTTTAAAGTGCTGCTGATGTTACTGATCCTACATTTAAACTTGAGCCTGTGTTTTATGGTATGAATGAAGTTTTTTTTGTTTGTTTTTTTTCCCCCAAACTCCATAAAATGAAATATGGAATAACTTAAAAGAAAAATAATCCCAGTTGTCTGAACTACTCATGTCTGAGTATCAGTTATTGTAGCAGTAGCCAAATAACTAATAGACAGATGCATTTTAATTATCTCTATTTTGATATACATGTTGACATTTTGTGCGATTTACTAAGAATTTCTCTGCACCTTTGCTGTGTAGAAACATTAGTCTCATAGTGTAAAAAATAATGCCAATGTATGTCTCACTGCTGTTATAGAGGAAGAGAGAAATGTCAGTGTGCCATTAAATGTGTAATCTGTCTTGTTCTCTAGTTTATGGCATGGTGCCATTTCTGAATGCTATTCTGGGAACCATGTTACCCATGCTGAGCATGGCAAAACAGGACAACATGAAGTGGGTCTTCTCTTCTGGTAAGAACCACCTGACTTGTTTTCCAGCGGTTTCTTAGATTTTGACTGAACAACTGAAGTGCAACTTCAAAATGTTCACGTTTGCTTTCTCTGCGCTTTACAGTCACACGGCTTTTCTGTTTCCCGTTTTGTTGTTTTTCTCTCTCTGCAGCTCTGTGTCATTTCAGCGACAGTATCTTGGAGTACCTGGCCAACTTAGACAAGGCTCCAGATCCTTCAGTCAGAAAAGACACATTCTCCAGTGACATCTATGCTGCTTTTGAAATCCTCTTCAATAACTGGTTACAAAGCAGAGAGCCCAAGGTAGGGTGATTGTGCAAGATGATATGAAATACAGTGGACTATACAACTGAAAAACCACCTACATTTTGCATGAAGTCATGGGTTGAGGCATTGTTGAAGGAAGCTGAATCATTAAGCAAGCAGAAGTAAGCCATCCAAAGCTGCAATGACAAATAAAAAAGTAAATAATAAAAACTAAATTAATTTTCTCAGCTTGTAAAAATACACTGACAGAACACTTTTGGTGTAATTTAATCTCCTATCCTGGAGAGATACTGGTTTATTGGGAAATTCCCCCCAAAATTGGTTTTTGAGTATTCTGGAAGGTGCTATCTTTTTTTGTCAACAAAAGAGAGTCACAAAGTAACACAACAGTCACAAAATCAACAAGAAGAGGGTGACGTCTTTACTTTTTGTACTGACTCTATATTGTTCTGTTTTATTGATTGCACAACTGGACAATTGTGCAATCTGTTGCACAATTGGGAAGATACTACCGTTCATTAGAAGAGCATTTAGTTAAATTACCTCAGAAAGAGACTTGTTCTGTTAAATAATATTTATTTAATCACAGGTTATTGATGTAAAGGTCATTCTTATTACACATATGTCCAAGTGGTCACCTAATCTCTGTCATCTCTATCACTTCATATTCTGACTTTTCTTTTTATCTGTTTGGCTTCCAGTTGAGGCTGACAGTGGCTGAGGCGGTGGGATCAATGTGTCATCTGATGGCCAGCGATAAACTGGAGGAACAGATTCCCAGACTTGTTCCTGGCATCCTGTCCCTGTACAAGAAAAACAATGAGCACTACATCATTAGCAAGGTGGGCACAGTGTGATGCATCAGTGCAGGGATTGTTCATTATGGGTTTTTGCAGAAAGTATAATTTAGGTAAAGAAATGGAGGACCATCACTCTCTGAGCATCTCTAAACTCTGTCCTGTTTTGCTTTTCTAAACAGAGTCTGTGCCAAGTCCTAGATGCATCTGTCAACATGGGCAGCAGGGTGCTGGAGACACAACTGGAAGCGCTTCTCTTTGCACTGCACCAACAGGTACACTATAAGTACATTTCTTTGTTTCTTTGCATGGTAATAAATTGTTGTCATTGATAGTGTAGTGATTACAGACAAATGGTTAGAAGAACTGTGTCTCAGTATTTCCGTTCGGTGTGAGAACTACTTATGGTCTTGAAAGCACAAATCTGTGAATGAATGGACTGGGTTCATTCTTGTGAGTTGCTCACCTTATTTTTCTTATTTAATGAATCAAATGGCAGTCACTGTCACTGAGGTCACACATTTTCACATCCTTGTAACTCAGCTGACACTTAGCCTGCGTATATAAGTACATTTCAGGCATCAGCCTGCGTGTTGCAAAATTTCACCTCAACTCCGTGAGTGATGGCATATTGTTACAGCAACAGTGTCTGTTACAGCGGTTACAGTTCCTGTTGAATTTTTTCCTCCATTTTATATATGCAATATTTAACGGTGCTTAAAAGCACATGTTGCTGCTGTTAAGAATGTGTTCCTACGACATTTTCAGTTCTTATTTTCAGCTGAGAAGTGTACCCAAAGTGGGAAAGTGGTGGCATGTGAAGCTTTTCAAACACAATAAACACATGTGACTTTAGCTCTTACTCAGACTGTTAATTGTCTTTTATTATGGTTTTCTAAAAAAACACTGGTCCATTCAAAAATGAACTCATTTTAATATTCTCCTGTTCTTCAGCAGTAGGAGAACACCATCATCCCTATGTTTGTTAGTGCTGGAGGAGAGCGTTTATACAAATGTTTTATTGCCTTTAGCTGCTTGTTTTTCACACTGGCTTGTGGATTGTGAGCAGAAATCTGTCCTTGTTATGTAAAATTATATCAGTCCCATTTTTAATATACAAATGTAGACATTTGGATAAGGTAGATATACATTTCCTGGCTGTCAATGATCCAAACAAACATCTGGACCCATGACACCTGAAGCCACAGAAACCAAATTAGAAAACCGTATTTTATCCATGCTGATTACCATATACGCTGTTATTATCGCAGCTGTTGTAATACTAGGGATAAAGGTAACGACAAAAATATTAAGATTATTTAGAATAATGCGACATGTAGCACAACTGTGTTATAGTGAGCTTTTTAAATTACATCTGAAATAATATAATCTGCAGTTCGGCATTATTTTCCTGATATAACTAAAACTCACCAGAATAGACACCATGATGCTCTTCCCTTGTTTCTACCAGGTGTCTGCCCCTGTTGACTACAGTAACCCTCCTACTGTCAAGAACCACAATGAGGTCCTGCGCTGCTTCAGTTTGCTTGGTACCAATTTTACACTATCTTTACTTAAGATGAATATAAGAAGACAATTAAGTGCAAAGTGACAGCTGAATGTTGTCTGGCAGCGCCAGGCTTTTCTATCTGGTTTAACTCTAGGGAGTCACAAGAGCAGTAATGAGATCATGCATTAGTGTGTTAGACCCAGCTTCCACCACAAGATAATTGCATTAACTGTGGCAGTTTGTGGACTCCTCTCTTCCTCTGTCTTGCTTTGCTAGCCTTTTTTGACCTGATTTTTACATCTGTGTCAATTCATGCATTTCACATTTTAATTTCTTTTTTTTTTTTTTTTAACTTCCAATTCTCCCCTCTCTAGCTAACTCTTTCCCAGACCGCCTGGTTATGTTTGTTCTTCAGAAGTTGGAAAACAGTAATGAGAGAAGCAGGATGGGCTCCTTGGCTGTCCTTCGTCACCTCATCAACTCCTCCAGTAAGAAAATGCAATAACAGACCCAAGCATGACACACACTATTCCCTGATCACACACTTTACTGTTTTACGGCACACATTACTGACATCAGAAATTTCAAGACAAGTATGAAGCAAATTGTTCAGTTTACCTAAATCATGTGATAATATTCATTTATATCTATGTGTGCATATAAGTGTTGACTACATGATTCTTTTTTTCTTCTTCTTTTTTTTTTTTTTAATTCAAGACTTTGCCTTTATTTGTACCTGTGCATTACAGCTTCTACTATGGAGAGCAAGAAGCTGATGATTCTGGCCAGCATCAGACAGCCGATGGCTGACCATGGCAACAAGGTAACACACATGTACACACACACACACACCTTTTTATTTTTTTGATTATCGTGCTGTTAGATGGATGAATATATTCTTGTTCTTGCATTTTACTCTCTTCCTTAAGCTTTTAGTTGTTTAGACAATGATGTCATTGTTTCCCAGGTGAAGAAGCGTGTGGTCCAAGTGATCAGTGCCATGGCTCATCACGGCTACTTGGAGTTAGAGGGAGGAGAGTTACTGGTTCGATTCATAGTTCAACACTGTGCTTTACCTGACACATATCAGGTGCAACTCCCTTTGTGTTCATTTCTCCTTTTTTCTGATTTGTGTGGAAGTTCTCTGTTACAGTTGCATTTTCAGTACTGTGTGTGTGTGTGTGGTGACTTTTTGTATATATGTATACCATGTACAAAATGGTAACAGTAAAAGCAAATGTAATTTTCCATTTTCTATGTGATCAAAATCTAAGGTGCAAAAATTTATAGAGTACAAATGTACTTTAATGCTTTACCTTAAAGTCTATAAGGTTAATGAACCACATGGAGCTGAAAATGATAAGTTATTGGTGAGAGGACAGATGTTTCACGTCTGCAGAATCTGAGGACTTTAGCACCCCAGATTAAGGAAGATGCTGTACAGAAGGACCAGTGAAGATGTTTTTAAGTAAAATGTGGATTACTTTTTGTGCATGTGCCTTTTTTCTGTGCGTCTTCAGCGGAGTCAGAGGCCCACAGATCCAGAGGCGGTAACTAACGAGTCACTCAGGTCAATGTGTGACAACACCCTTCATCTCCTCACTACCACTGTTGGACGACTAGCTGATGTATGTACCATTTCTACCAGTCTGATCTGATAATATGTATGTATATGTTGTTCAGGAAAGCACTGTTAGCTGCAGGTGTTTCTTACGTCTTTATTCTATGCTGTGCATGTGTGAAACTTCCCTGACTAGTAGTATAGGTCAGTTAAATTTGACCTATACTACTAGTCAGTTAAATGTGTTAAATTTAGGAACTTCGCTGTGATATTTAACATGTGTATTTTGTTGTTTGAAGGTACTGTGGCCAAAGCTGCTGTATTATCTGACCCCTTCACAGTACAGCAATGCCACTACTCCTCTCTGTAAGAGTCTCATAGTGCTGGGCAACAAGAAGAAAAATAACCAAGAGCCCAGCTTCAAAATAGACTTTACACAGGAAGGTACATGGCTTTCTTTATGTAAAGTGTAGAAAGCAGTGTGCTGTAAGGAGTCTATGTTGAAATGTTGTGTGTGGAAGTGGAAAAAATAATATTATAAAAAACTTTACAAGCACTGAAATTTGTTCTTGCGTCTCTTCTTGTTCTTGTTCTGAATGATCAGTTTAAGCTAAACGTGTCTCATCTCTGTCCTTTAGTCAATCTGCCATCTCCACAAACACTGATGATCAGACTGCTGGTAAGCAAATGTAGAAGCATCAGCTAAACCTAATTTCCTTTTTGCATCTTCAGTACCAAACATCCCATCTAATGATTGGCTGGAACAACATTTTTGTAATAAAATGTATAAAAAAATGAACTGCATGGATTTATTATGCTAATTTAATCCCCATGTGTGTGTGTGAGAGTGTGTGAGTGAGAGAGAGATCTGCATCTAATGTGGTGTTGTATGCATACTGTGAGTGAAAGTTGTTTATTTAAAATCCTGTCTCTCGGTCCGTGTGTGTGGGTTGGGTTTTTAGTTTTTTGTGTGCATGCATGTGTTTAATTTATATCAGTGCTTTGTTTCACTCACTATGACTTTTAATCCCAAATTCTTTGTAGTTGTATTTATTTTCTAGCTCCTCCTACCGTGGTTTTAATAGAGCACTGAGAAGACAATAACCTAGTAATCAAGTTGTACAGATTTACTGCAATTGTTTGTCATTTACATGATCTGTGATATAAATGATAGGTGTTTGTTTTTGTCTCGGTTTGTGTAGGTCAATGCAGCTTTTCCATTCAACAACAGAGATCATGGCGCTCCGTCCCTCTCGCTCCTCCAGATCCTCAGTATTAATATTCACCCCAATGCAGAGACAGTCTGGGACAAAGAAATACCTCCACTGCTTACAGTACTAGAGGGTATGAAAATATGTGGACATACAGTAATCATTTTAAGCATTTATTTATATTATACTGTATATGTGCTTTTCTGTAGTGAGACAAACTGGCACTTTTACCCTGCAGGGGTTCTCATGCTTGTGTTTTTGTTCTTGTAAAAATGATCATGAAGATCTTCCTCATGTACAGTATTTGCCTCTATGCTGCTGCTAGAGCTGTCTGACTGTGGTTTTCGGTTTTAACAGAGTTGACTGCAGAGACTCTGGATAAGGAGTGGGACACGAAGCTACTGGAGGTGTGTAATTTGCTCGTTTGTTTTTGTTTTGGTTTGGGGTTTTTTTTTTGTTTTTCTTTCCTGCTTCAAAACATTGCCTATTCAAATCCATCAGTGTTTTTCATCTGAATAAAACAAAAATATGGTCCCACTTATTTTGGAAGAGAGTGAATGATGGTTGTCACCATTATTAGACAGGTTTATATAGTTAGACTGTTATGATCTGTGCTTTGACAGGAAACATTTAAGTCAATTAATTTGGTCAAAGTCATTCTAAAGGTGCTAAAATTGTCCACAGCTCTTGTCTAAAACGCTGACGGCACTTGATGATGATAAGTGGGTATGTCAGTTGGCAGCTGACTCAACCAGATACCTCTCTACATATAACAACGCCTTAGAGGAGAAGGTAGGTACCTTATTAACAGTAACAGTTTAATTAAACCACCAATCCAGAGCTGCTAAGGCTTCAAAACAAACTTAATTAAAAAGTGAAAAATATGGAGCAGGTGGTTGTAAGTTTAAGAAAATATCAGAATTTCTGGCAGTAAAATTGTCAATTTCCAAGAGAGAAAAAACTGCAATAGTCTAAGATTAACATCAGAAATATGAGACCAGTTCACACAGCAACATTCTCACTAAAATGATGCCCATGGTACTCCATGTGCATATTTTGGTGAGACTGTGCAATAAGAGCCGATGCCAAAAGTTTATCATCTCACCCAAATCACCTTTTCTTCTAAATGGGCCCATTTCTTGCCAAAGTCTTTTCAAAGTCAGGATGTTCATGGTAATGTTATGAATAAAGTCCAAAATCACGAGCATTTCCTCATTCCTAAATCCAATTGGAAGGTATAATTTGATTTGGTCTGCTGCAGACATAGTGAATGCTTAGCAGGACACATAAAATGTATATTACATACAGCAAGTTGAAAAGTTGAACCCGAACAAAGGTGAAGCTTGAAAATAAACAAAACTAAACTAGTTAATTTTGTATAGTATAAGTGATATCTCTGATCACTTAGAAGTCATTTCACAGATGTTCCTCTTATAGGAGAGAAAGATGTGAAAACACTGCTTAGACATTTATATAATGAGCCCTTTTTTTTTTTTTTTTTTTTTGGGGTTTTTTTTTGGTGTT
>VVHJ01033865.1:6464-17323 GCA_015107715.1 Tylochromis polylepis
TCAAACGAACCCCCCCCCCCCCCCCCCGCTGAATAATTATTCTGAATAATTGTATTTAATTACTATTGTAGACCTTTATTACAGATTTCAACGCTAGAATGAGATTAAAAGAAGCCGAGATGATTCCTGTACGTGTGATTATTGTTTATCAAACATTGTTTTTTTTACATGTAATAGATCATTGTGATCAGTGCGATGAGCATTTTGCTGACTCAACAGGATGGAGGGGGTTCTTGGTGTACTTCATAAGGCCATTAAGAAAATACTCCCTGGAACACAGTCTGAATAATCCTTGTGGCTTTGACTTCTTTTAATCATCTTAGCCAAAGCATGGCTCCCAATGTGCCTGCATGGGAACACCTGTACTAGGCCACAGTGAATGGATGGTGGTTATCATCTTAATCGCCCTCCTGTTCATCATGCAATACTCAGAAATAAGCAAGCTCATTTATGCTGATCAAGAGAATGCAAAACAAAGCAAGCAAGCTGAACTTTAATGCAAATGACTGGAAATGTAGTCTTAGTGTCAGCTGTTTATCTTTATCATTTGAATCCATCCAAAGGTCTAGTTTGCACACATCCCACATTAGGGGAGAAACAAACAGCACAGCAGGTAAAAGATACAGAATGCATGCAAAACTGGAGAAAATGTTTAAATAAGAGCAGGAGCTGCTATTAGCTGTGGAAATATTCAGTAAAGTGTTGCACTGTTTGTGCAGGGATTTAAAGCCCCCCCCCCCCGCGTTATTTTATTTTTTTAATGATAAAGAATTTGCAAGCAATGAATAAATAGGTAGAAGTAGAAGTTATTTGAATAATTTAATGCTTTTTAAATTATTTTAAACAGGCTGTTGATCAATATTCGTGCATCATGTGACCATTGGCCACAAAATGACTTGAAAACAATTGCTTCTAAATGTTTATAGACCATCATAAAACATTAATAAGCAATAATAAGCACATAGCTGCTATTAAATACAGTCAGCTTATGTTTAATTTGATATATTCTTTAGTAAACGAACAACTTGTAGCTACAGTTTTTGCATGCTAATCGCCATTCAGGTGCCGGGCTCCTGTTGCCAGGAAACCGAGGTTTCCCATTGGCCCCTGCTGCACCACGTGACGCCGAGCCTTGACGTCACGCCGAGAGGCTGTGGGGCTAAGCAGAGTGTGTGCAGCAGCTTGGGAAAAAGAACCTGGTGGAGTTTGGACTGCGAGCACCCGGGAAACTCCAGCGCACCTACCGCACAGCTCTGCTTCCTCTGAAACGTTTACCGTCCTCGCAATTTTAATGGACTCCTAAAGAGACTCCTAACGAGCCCTACATAGCAACTTGAAAGCGAGGTAAGCTGTCGCTGATGTTGTGTTTGTCTCTTCCTTCGCAGTTTGCCCGCTTCCTCATACTTTGTTTCCCACCCTCTCCTCAGTTTTCCCTCCCGCAGTTCAGGTGAGATGACTTTACAGGTTGAAGAAGTGTCCTTGTACCTCTTCAGAAGCGGTTGCCTCAACTTTTATTCGCTTGGTTTAAATAATCAGAACAAGCAGCCTTTTTTGCACGTTTTTCTTCCATAACTTTGCAGTTGCAGAGGTATTTCGCGACGCTAGCAGTGGATAAAGCTTTATCTACATTTCTAATCGGATGAACGTGCTTCTTCTTGTCCTACATGAGCCCCTGGGAGGAGGAGGAGGAGGAGAAGAGAGGTGGTGTTCGTTTTCAGTCTTTGCACTCTCCATTTAATTGCAGCAGGAGTGAGAACAGGAAGTGAAAAAAGAAGGGAGTCCTGCCACCACACAAGGTTGAGTGAAACAGGGTATCTCATTTCAGCAAATGCACATCAGTCAGCCAGTGGATTAAAGCAGGGGAGAGGTAGCTTTACTGGTGCTGCTTCACCTGTGTCAGGTGAGTGGGGAATCTGCTTCCTGCAGAGTTTGTGTTTAAAGTGTCTGGTCAGGACACCAACATGCTGTTGGAGGAAGATCCAGAAGGAAAACGGAAAAAGGGAAGCCACTGAGAAATCAGCAGAAAGCATTTCAAATACTTGCAGGCTGCTGCTTCTCTCATCTGAAGGTCTGTTGCTTTTTGCTTGTGTTTAGTACAGCTGCATGCACTGCAGACCACACGTAAGCCTGCTTGGTCTGCATATACTTAAGGCAAAGAGTCTCTATTAGCCCAAAATAACAGAAGTCTGAGCATTTTGACAAATAAAACATGTATTTTAATTTAGAATAAAATAAATCCCACTTGCCAAACACTTCATTTCTATTGAGGAATGGTAAAAAACCTCCTGATTATCATTAAATACATTTTTTTTTAGCGTTCATGAATTACCTTACAGTGTAAAACACCTTGAGGCTTTAATCTTATATTAAAAAAAACTCTGAATTTTTTGCTTTATCAAAAGAATCCAGTTTAACCTGACAAAAATAAAACTTTTTTTTTTAATAGAATAAAACATCCCTCTCACTTTCCCTGAGGTTGAGCTAAAGTAATTTATGATCAGTGAAAATACAGAAAAATTACATTTAATGCAATTTAAACAAGTATGGATTGATTAATCTGATTAGCTCATAACAAAAACGCTGAATATTTTTGCAGTTTAATACCAGTCACCTCTTGGTGCCCATTATGTGAAGATTTCCTGCCAACAGCATGTAGAGTAAATAATTGATATATAAAATATTGACTCTGTTGGTTTCAGGTTTCCATCAGACAGTCCAGCAGATAATGTAGGATTAAACTGACTGAAACTGCGTCTCTAAATAGCTCCTCCAGACCTCAGTTGAACCCTTGTAAATTTCTTTCTTTCTTTCCTTTTTTTAAGGCGTCTTTTTGGTTTCATTTTTGGATGTAAACACTGGGGCGCATTACGGTTGAGTTTCCTCTGATGGTTCCAGTGAAGTGGCCACAAGGGGATCAGACAGGGAGGCGGTGTGAGGGGGGAGGGTGGGGGACATTAACAGACACAGAAACTGAGAAATAAATCTGAGAGCTGCTGAAGTTCAGTGGTCCAGAAGAAACGGGAGAAAGGAGGTTCAGTCGCATGCAAAGAAAACAGAAAACACACTCGCACACGAAAACTCTGGCTTCCAGACTTCTGATTCAATTTTAGTAATTCAACAGCTCGAGCAGCCAATACAGCATAACAAGATAATTGAAAGACCTGTGGAGGGTGGAGTCGAGATAATGGCCCCCTTGGTGTCAAAAGCTTTCAGGATACTGACAGATGTGTACTAAATTTGAACAGATGTTCTATTTTCGCCGGCGGGGGTGTCTTCTCAGTTTGTTTTGGGCCAGACTGACCGCACTGGCAGCGTGGTCTGTAGTTAGGCTTGTCTGGGCAGCAGTCGGCACCCCTTTGAGTTGAATTACGCTTTTCTAGAGAGAGTGGATTGGGGGGTATTTGAGTAAAAACAAAAGTGAAGGAGGAAGGAGGGAGCTGGAGCTAACACATGAGAGAAGAAACAGATTCCGGCCTGTCACACGGACTGTGTTTTGGATAGAGAGCCACATTTCTGGCGTTCTGCGCAGCAGATATCTCTGACTGAGAGGGGTGGGAGTTGTTTAGTCATCCGATAGATTGACATTTCTTTACAACAGGCTGTTTCAGGGAGAGACTCGCATTTAGAGACCCGGTGCAAAAAATAAATAGCCCTCTCATGCAATCAGTGGCATTTTGCTGTGAGTGCGTGATGGGGTTTGTCCGTTCTGCAGCTCTGCCTCCTTTGGAGCTGTTGTGAGAGACACTTCTTTTTTTTCCCCCCTTTTTTTTAATCTTGTTCTCATTCGCTCCCTCATAATGGCTTCGGTGTCATGATTGTGGTTTTCTGCACCGCCTTGACGCACAACGCTGTCTCACAGTTGGAGCTCATGTGCGCTGCATTATGATGAAGTTGTTGCCGTGGGTTTCTCAAATGCAGGATGGATGTGTTTTTTAAAATTTCTCAGTAACATTTAGAAGGGAAGATGTAGTTTTTGACGTTAGAGAGCAAAGTGCACGTCAAGCAGATGTCGAACGCCAAAACGTTAGTCGTACCAGCATGAAGTTAAAACTAGAGGAGCAGTTGGATTAACTGTCTCTTCTGTATCTCCGTTAATAAAAATGTGGATGTTTTTCAGCTTGGCACCTAAATTTGGTTTTATTTTATTAATTATTTTCTAGGGATTCACCAATAGATGAATATTGGCTCTTTTTTTCTGATATCTGTCCTTGAAAGTGACAGTGGTGGTTATTTATCTGTTGTTTCACATCAGTTTTGTGCTCAATGAGTTTTTAAAGATTGTGTGGTGAAAGGCAGAAAGACGGTCTTTTGTTTACATGAACAAATGAGGAAACAAAATGGTCATTTAAAACACCGGCATCATCCCAGACTTTCACAGTCAGATGCTGGGGCTCCTTCAGAGAGGTAATGACGATGTTTTCCCCCCTGATGAAATGGCACACAGGTAGTAATAAAGGCATTGTTAGGATAAACGTAAACAATAGGGGGTATTAGAAGATAGAAGTGGCTAACTTTAAAACTTTAAAGCTGCTTCCTCACACTGAAGGTTAGTCGCTAGGCTCAGGTTGCCTTGGAAACTCTGTAATGTATTTATATATCTTGTCATAAGTCAATCGCCAGTATCCTGTCATCAGTAGTGGCTTCATTTGTGCATCTCAGAGTCGAGAAAAGCATTTCATTAGTTTCTTGGAGTTGAATATTGTTGACTTTCAGCACTCGCTGGTTGCCACGTCGCTGCGAATCGCTTCCTGTGTGGATGCAGAGCTTTAGTTTGTGTTTTAAGAGTAATTTGAGTTTGTGTCTCGGTTTTAATATGTAACATTTACATTTTCTGCAGCGAGTGATTGTTTTCATGTACTCTGAATCATTTCTCCTTTAATTGTTTAGCTTTAAAGAAAGAAAGAAACAAACAAAAGAAATGATAAAGGGTCAAAAGTGCCGTCTGTGTGTTTCGACCAGTTGTCTATAAATACCCAGAAGAGGAGGAAATGATCAAATCTGAGAAACTGAAGCCAGAACAGTTCAACTAACTAGTCACTGATTCAGCTCTGGTTGATGTTTCAGATGTAATTGGACTTGATTAAGTTTACCAACCTGCTTTGACTTTGAGTTGTTTCACTTTTTACTTTTCAAACATATAGACTCATTGTAGTACTAAGTTACTACAACTGAGTTTCACTGTTGGTCTGTGCATCCTGTTTCACTGACAGAAACCCAGTGAAACCTCATTCACATCCTCAGACTGTGTTGGATAATCAGTAGTCCCCCCCCTGACCTTACGCTAAATAACACTGCAGATAGAGTTGCTCGGAGACATTCAAGGAGCTGCTAAGGCATGCTGCACTGATCAGGCATCGCCACGACACTTGTAATGTGAGTGTGCGTGCTCCCAGAGCTATGCCAGCCTGCAGCAGATATCCGAGGTGCTTTGAGATGTTCAAGATCATCAAGCATGTGATCGCTGATGGATGGTGGCCAGAAGATGTTTATAGATGTGTTTTTAAAGCTTCGACATGAGTGAAATCTCACTTTTCCAGCTGCATGAGACTACTTGCGATGCTTCAGTGTGTCTTTGTGCTCCGTTTCTCCCATACTGAATGCAGGAGTTTGTCGACTTTGCACTTCACTCCGCTGGAATGACTCTGAAGTTTATTCTATAACTAAAACTGTGCTTGTAAATAAGGCTTTCAAGGCCTTGCTGTTTGCTTTCATACTTCATTTTCATGCACCAAACGTCAGTCAAGTTGAACTCAACAAAGCAAACTGGCAGAGAGGATGAAATGAATTTAATAGAAACAGAAAGGATGTGAGACGAAGAACATTTTAAAGCTGCCAGCTGCTTGAACCTCATCCAGTATTTCCCTTTCATTTGGAATATGTGTCACAGCCTCCTCTTGGCACGTCTCCTGCAGATATAAAACAGTTTATTAGTTTTTTTTTCCCCTTCTCCGAGCTAAAATCAATCACTTTTGCACCGGGATTTAAAAAAAAAAAAAAAAACACCAAAAATTACATGGGGACAAAAATCTGTGATTTTCAGGTTTGAACGTCATAGTAAAGTCTAGAAGACAGCATATATAATATATATATCAGTTATACAGCCACAATCATCAGATCACAAGTTCTTTAAAACGCAGATGAAGTGGAAGAAAACTGCAGATAAGCTACTCAAAGACGAAAGAGGCTGGGTGTGACGTCGGTTTGCCGTTGCGTAAACCGAGCCTCTTAGGGCATTCACATGTGTCCTTGTCTAATCTGAGATGGTAAAAGTGTCATTTTTAATATCTTATCACAGCTGAGATGAAACAAACTTTTGAATTGGGGGTGGATATCGGATTGCAGACCCTGCAGGTCTAATAATTGCTTGCTTGTTAGGTCGAGGATAGGCGCCCTCAGCTCTGCAGCGCAGTCACAGATGCATCATATTTCATTATGAATGTGTCATTCATAAACTGCCTGTTTGCGATCGTGTCTCTTTCAGCCTCTCGTGTTCTCCGTTGACCTCCTCAGCTCTCTGTTCTTGGATTAGACTGGGGTTAAGATTTACCTGCAGGATATAAATGGAGCCTTGTGGCTGTTGCATAAGTGGGCAATAAGATGTTCTGGGACGAATGCCGTGGGGTGGCCCTTTGAATCAAACGGCACAAATGAGTCAAGTGTAGTATAGTACAAAGCGCTGTCTGCATACTAGGGCTGCGCAATTCTTTGGATTTTGTTTTCAAGACTATAAAAATGCGGTGATGCTCAAATCTATCACCCCTGTTTCCTTTACGGTGGCGGCTTTTGACTTTGTCTAAAAACTAAGCACACTTGCTGTCAGTCTGCTGCATGTTAAGATCTATTTTATGCCAAAAAAAGGTTAAATAAATGCATGGGGCTTCCAGTGAGCCAGTCAGTAATAATCTTATCGTGATCTCGATGCTGACCAATTAAAATCAAATAATTTTGATTGT
The DNA here is from genome assembly GCA_015107715.1 of Tylochromis polylepis. Classification (NCBI taxonomy): domain Eukaryota; kingdom Metazoa; phylum Chordata; class Actinopteri; order Cichliformes; family Cichlidae; genus Tylochromis; species Tylochromis polylepis. Next base: position 13,418 of record VVHJ01033865.1, read on the forward strand.
TGCCGCCTGCACATTTAGTTTAGTTTTTTGTTGTTGTTGTTTTTTAGCTCCTCATATTGTTTTTGCCTGTCATACACACTAATCAGATACAGACATTAAAACCACAGACAGAAGTGAATAATCTATGCCATGTCCTTTTGGGAAACCTTTGACCTGTGATTCTCTGCAGTTTTGCATTAGTTGGTATGTTGGAGTTGTCTTGCCATCAGTTTGAAAAACGGCAGCACCAAATGAAGCATCCAGAAAAATCAGTTCAATTTTATTTATACGGCGCCAAATCACAACAACAGTCGCCTCAAAGCACTTTATATTGTAAGGTAGACCCTACAATAATAATCATAGGAGGAAACGACGGTACTGACTTCTGGTTACATTTCTAGAGATGCACGTCACGTCATGGTGTAAGATTTCAGAGGAGCTGGCGGTTACGACATGCCGATCTACGTTTATTGTTCAATTATTAGAAAGTGATCTCCAGATTGATCAGTAATACAAAACAATAACTTCAGTCTGAAATCTTTTGATTAAAAGAAGTGAACATTGTTCATAAGCAATATTAAGTATTGTATCTTGTAAGTATGTAAGTACTGAATCTTGCTTTACGACGTGCGGTTGATTTCGATGTTGTTCTTGCTGGATTTAAAGGTGTATTTGCTCTTCTCTTGGCTTTGATCCAACTGTTGGTGCCACTGATGATGTCGGTGCTGCAGGTGTGCAGTTTATTTGTTGGGCTGCTATTGGAGTTAAATCTGCCTGGAGGCCCAGCAGGTGTATCCTGTCTTCTGCTAAAGATCTCAAACCCCAAACACTAAAGCTCGTGGCAACTGTGTGTGCACAGTCAGCGCCACACTGAAAGAGGCAGCCTGTTCTGGAGAGCTTCACTAATGCCTGTGCAGGCTGAGGTCAGCGGCTCTGTCTCAGGCCCGTTCTCCCCTCCTAGGGTTAGACTAGCGTCACACGCTTGTGCTGACCTTACGAGATGGTCGAGGGAGAGCTCGGTTAAACTGCAAGATCCTTCTACTTGTCAAAGCATTAGTTATGTAACGGTGCCATCGCTGGTCCGCCTGCAGCACTAGGTAAGAGCCTTACCGGTTAATTGTAGGCAGTGATCTCACAGAGCTAGAAATAGCGGAGTTCTTAGGATGACTGGCTGAAGAGATGTTCAGCTTTTGTCCCATCAGTATTTCTTCTAAAATACACACAGACCTTCAACCAAAAGCCGTTCCTCTCGGCTGTCTCAGAGGGTGCATACTGTGCAACTGTGCATAATAGTGGGGGAGAGAGAGCCATTCATGCCTGAATCAAAAACGCGTCATTAATGGCAAACCTGCTGCAGCTAAGCTTTAATTTAAGTTGGATTTAATTAGATCTGATTAACTGAGGGAGATGGGGGGCAGAGCAAAAGGTTAATGTAACATTAGCCATGTTTACATGTGCAAAATTTCTTCAATCTCATTAAAGTTCAGATCAGAACTTCACTGTTTACACCAGGGGTGGGGAACTCCAGGCCTCAACGGCCGGTGTCCTGCAGGTTTTAGATATCACCCTGGGTCAACACACTTGAATCAAATGATTAGTTCATTACCAGGCCTCTGGAAAACTTCAGGACATGTTGAGGAGGTCATTTAGCCATTTAAATCAGCTGTGTTGGATCGAGGACACATCTAAAACCTGCAGGACACCGGCCCTTGAGGCCTGGAGTTCCCCACCCCTGGTTTACACGGACCCTAAATACGCATCATGATGTGCGTTTACCTGCAGAGTAAATCATTTTGACATCAGAATTTTCTAACCACCGGGAAATAGTAGAAGAAGAAGTTGATGTCCGATATTAAACAAACGCCACTGTTTGGATTTCTCTGGCTAATGTGACCCCCTGCAGTTGAAATTTAGTGCCACAGAAATGGTTTCTAATATGCTTTCAGATGCTTGTGAGCAAATAATGATGATGGTAGTAAAGTGGGTTTGTTTGCAGCTGTAACTCCTGTGGTTACCCATAATTGGAGACTAGTGTATAAACAGCTTCACACATCATCATAGGAGTAATACTGTACATTACTAAATACTTAAGATCCCTTTATCTGCTTAAATCTGTCTTGTAGTTTTCTAAATATGTTGTTCATAAAGAAATAGTTCGTAAGTTTTTTATGAGTGCTAATAAAAAGAACAGGAAAACATTTGCTCTAATTGGCCTCTGTTTACTTACCAATTAAACTGTAAATCATCCCATCAGTCACAGAGCTCCCTGGAGAGAAAGGAAAAGCTCAGAGGAGATGCAAACTAGACACAGATGACATCTAAAGTTAAGTTTTTAATGTATGAAATATTTGGCCCGTAATAAATGCGTAACACAGCTCTGTGAGACAAATGTGCAAATACAAATTAGACTGGAACGAAAGGGACTGGAGCATTAATTCATAGCCTCAAAGCTTGCAAACGGTCTAATTTTTCAAGACTGCCGTGTCCTCATCAGCCTTCGTGTTAATCAAACTTTAGTCTGATTGAATGGCCTTTCACTAGAAGAGGTCGGAAAAATCACTGATTTTACGAGTCTGAGAACTCTTTATCATCACTTTATTTCTAAAGCACTTAAAAACAATATAACAGCTGACCAAAGTGCTGTATAAAAAATGAGAGAACCAGAATAAAACAATAAATTGGCTATGAGTTAATTCATAAAAGCTAGTGAATATTTGTAATGTACAGGTACATACAAAGGGTCAGAGTATAAGAGAGAGAGCAACTCACACAGTGGGTTAAAAGCCCTGGTGTCATTAAGACAATCAAGAAAAGGATGAACAGAACCACTATGGTTTAAAAGGAAATAGACTTGACAGTCATCAGCATATAAATGAAATAAAACACAGTGCTTTCTAAAAGTAGCACCAAGTGGCAGCAAATGCAGAGAAACAGGAGAGGACCAAGGCTGGAGCCCTGGGGTACTCCCAGGGGAGGGCAGCAGAAGTAAAATCATCCATCATAACACAAACTCCTATTAGAGAGGTAGGAGCTAAACCATTGCAGAGCCAGTGGTGCCCACCCACTGCCACAGTCTGGAGATGAGAATGTTATGGTCCATTGTGTTGAAAGCAGCTGTTAAATCTAAAAGCACAAGTAAAACACCGTTCCCAGAATCCATTGCTAAAAATACGTCATTAAAAACCCTTAAAAGAGCAGATTCAGTGCTGTGGTACGTCTTAAACCCAGACTGGAACACTTTCAAAATTTTATATTCATTCAGGAAGTTCTTCAGCTGGGTGTAAATAGTTTTTTTTCCTAAACTTTTGGACAAAAAAGGTAACTTGGAGATCGGCCTAAAGTTAGACAAAACAGATGGGGTCAAGGGCAGATTTCTTCAACAGGGGTTGCACCACAGCATGTTTAAAATTGCTCAGCACCACACTGGAGGTCAAACTACCGTTAATAACATTAAGGATAAGGGGACTAAAAGTAGTAAAAACCTCCTTAAGAAAACGTGGAGGAACAACATCACGGGGGGAGCCATATGTTTTCATACTGGTAACCAGTTTCTCTAGAGACGAAAGGGAAATAGGCTCCAAGTGATCAAAGACAGCAGGGCATGGGACCAATATGGACGGGTCAAAATTGGGACCAAATGAATGGGACCGAAAACTGGTTCACCCAAAGGATCGGCTCCCCTGGCACAAACAGAGTAAGATGGTGTATGTTGTTGAGTGCCAGGAGGATTGCTGTGATTTATACATTTCTCTGCTATGTCCGTTTATCATTGTGCGACCGTTTCAGCTCTTTAACGGTATGTACGGAAAATAAGCAACAATAAGCATATTTTTTTAGTAGAGTGAAAATAAAAAAGCAACACATAAACACATTTAAACTGTCAATATGCTTTAATCCACCTCTGTTGTTTCCTTTTTTTTTTTTTTT
>VVHJ01033865.1:54175-66648 GCA_015107715.1 Tylochromis polylepis
GTCAGGTGGGGCACAAAGAATCTGTGACTGCTGAATATAAAACTTCATTTTTCTTTTTTTTTAATGCAGATGGCTGATGGACACAAGTGTCCATTCACACAGCAGAGACACAGCAAATAAAACTATACTGTATTACTCAGTATATAAATAATGTGTCTACCTGTTTGGTCACAGAGAAACAAAAACAGGATAAGTGGTAGAAAATGAATTATTTGACTCCAATTCTGATATATTTTATCTTTGAAAGCTGTATAAATGGTTAAATAGTTTAAGGTTTAAGGTATAGACAGCAAACAGATTTACAGCCTTATTTTTCTTTAGGCTATAACCCCCTGGAAATGAGTTCTAATGTGTATTGCCATGAAGTCTAAGTAGTGGAGAATGATGATATATATCTAAACCTATACTGTCAGAATATGTCATTTCTAGCTTTCTCCTAAGTCCCGAATGTCAGGAAGCCAAACATATCAATCCAATTGACATGCATCAAAAATCATTTCCTTTCATTTGCCCTTTTTTTTTCCCTTTTTCTTAGCTCTCACAGAGTTAGTGAGTTACAAAGACTGTAAAACATGTTTACAGTCAGTAACCTCACCGTAATTTGCTTTTACAGCAAACAAAATGAGTATAATTTTATTTGCACTGTTACATCTGGTTTTATGTTTTTAGTTAGTCGCAGGATTAAGGAGTGTTGCTTTATTTAAAATGTACATATTTACTCACAAAAAGAAAACGCAGTGCAGCACTGTGCACAGTAAAAACCTGTAAAAAATACAGTTCAATGCACTGGTTTAAAATGAAGCAATTTTTCCATGCTGCTTTTTCACTGTTAATTTTCCTGTATTTTTTTTTTTTTTTTAGCCATACATTGAGTTATACCATTTACCATTTCTGGACATTTCCATACCAACTGGTAATAAACTGGCAGAAAATCACTCTGTGCTGAGTGTCGCTCATCTACAACGAAAATCCCAGCAGACCTGTGATTCTGTTTAATCAGCATTACTGAAGCTTAAAAAATGTGCAACTTAAAGTATAAAACTCCTTAAACTCTTATAAAACTCAAAGAGAAGTTTAAATGAAGGCGCTGTATATCTATACGTTATTATTGAGTATCAGTGGTATTAGTATTTAAGCAAGCAAAAAGTGAAATTCTTCTGCTGCCTTTGTTTTCTCCTTTGCATTTCAGAGGGAAACAAACCAAGGTTTATCCCCTTCGAACCTGAGCAGTTGTCTAAGTCTGCACCTGATTTTTGTTGCAGCTTGAGGAAGGGCTGGGGAGACGTTTCCAAACTGGTTTGATGGAAGTGTTTGCATGACAACATGCCAGCCTTTTGCTTATGAATGCTTTCGGGTGCCTTTATATGGAAATCCAAAAATTACGTTTCAGATTCAGTTAAACCGTCAGCAGTGTGTGTGCGTGCGTGTGTGTTCCTATATGTGTGTCTGAGGATGCATGTGTTTGCGTGCCCTGCTGGTGATTACTATCCTCCCTTGTCCAATTTGTTTTACAGAGCACCTGGGCCTTGGCTGAGCTCTCTCTGTGTACATGTGTGTGTAAATGGGACTGCTAGATAAATACAGGTGGGGTCCCTTTCTTCTAACAACACACAGACTGAGCGAGACAGCAACAGAGAGACAAAAGAGAAGGAAATAAAAATGTTCTATTCAGCTCTATTGCTTACCTCCTTCCAGCTTTATTGCTGTGTTTTAAGATGCACATGATTAGAGAAGAAATAGATTAAACAGCACCACAGAGGTGCAAAATTACAGCGAAGGCTGTTACATTACACAAGAGCGGCTTTTACCTAAATGCACCCAAGTCTGTGTTGACTCATAATCCATACACGACTCATTAACGCTGCACAGAAAACAGAGTGAGATCAAAATAATGGTTGTACACGAGCTTTTCTCTTATCTTTACCTTCCCCTACATGACTCCTGCCTGCTGGAATCTCAGCCATGGGGCCAGATGACAGCTGAAATCGTGCGAGGGCTAACGTACAAGCTGCCACAAGCAGGCGAGAGCAAGACTGGAAAGTCAGGGGCCACGAGCCACCGCATACTTTTCTTGTGTGTTTGTGTGTGTGTGTGTGTCCAACTGTGAGGTGAAAGGTGTATCCTACATTCCAGGCGTTTTTTTCGCAGGAGTAGCAGCTTGTCTGGACTTGGCTGGGATTTTGTGTCTGAGTCTACCTGTTTGAGTTGAGAAGCCCACAGCTGAGAAGGAGACAGAGGTGTGGGTATGTGTGCATGTAGGAGGGGGGATGTTGACATTCAGATGAAGGTTAGATCAAGAGGAGGTGGAGGGAGGGGAAGGATGAATGACATGAGGGGTTGCAAACACATGCTTGAACACGAATGAAGTAAAACATAGAGGATAAGGTCGACTGCGGCATAGGTATTGGAATAATATTAGCTTTGGTGTAAGAATTAATACAGATGACATCCATTCAGCTTCTTCCAGTTATCCAGTTCCAGGTCAGAGAGAGAATGGATTCTTTCCCATTGCTATCATAGGCCAAAAGGCAGGTACACACTGGACAGGGTGCCCTTCTCTAACAGGACCAAGGCATAGAGCCAGACACCATCCACACCTACAGCAAATATGAATCACCAGTTAACCTCACATGCATGTCTTCGTCAGGTACAGGGAGAACATGCAAAGTTCACGCTTCTTTTCAAAGGCCACTCAAAATTGAACAAGCAGTTAAGAAAATGGATGGATTGAGTTTGTCAGTGTAACAAGCCATTATTGGCTCAGTGCATATTTATTATTGGTATGAACTATCCAAAATGTGATGACATGATTATCAGGTGTCGTAGCTTTTGGGTTTTTGGGGCTCTTTCCCAAAAGATACTTCAATATGTGAGCTGGAGAAGCCATGGATCAATCCACAGACCTTCTGATTGGTAAATAACCAGCGCTCTACTTGAGCCACTGCGACCCTTTAAACCCAGCAACAGAAATATTTACTAGAAATGTCTTTTTCTAGTCTCTAAAACATTAAAGTTAATAATAATTTTCAGATTTTGATAACTTCCAGAAGCGTAAAAGAGATCTGCTTTGTCTGATAAACTAGAAATTCCTTCAAATGTGTGCTAAAGCTGCCTTCCAGTGCTGCTGACTGCATTCACCAACAGTCACAGGTGAAATATCAGAGAGCTGCTGCTGCTGCTGCTGGTGAGCTGTCACCACCTTCACAATCAGCCTCTGTTTGACCAGCTTATGTCTGCCTGACCCAAGACCTCACCTCTCCTTCAGCTGCACTCTGTGCGAGGATGTAGGCGTGTGTGAGTGTGTGGAGGTAAGAAATTAACTTCCCTCTCCCCGAAGGCATGATTTGCCCTTGTGACGTGATTTCTCAGAGTGAGTTTTAATGAAACAATGAACAGAAACAATCTTTTCCTCGGACTGGGTTGATATCGGCAGTTTAATCTTTAATCAGGTTGATTTCTTTTTCTTATTCCTTGCCGTGAAATAACTTGCTGAGTGCTTCCTGTGTTTGCTTATATCAATAAAGCCAGGGTGCTGAAGCAGCAGTGAAAGTTGTCAGCCAGTGGATTTGTTGTGACTGTGTCACCGCTTGTGTACAGCCTGACTGGTCTGGCAACATTGTGGCATGTCACAGTGATGCGAGCTGCGGTGTGGACTGCGGCTAAACCTGTTGGTTCGGAAAAAAAGGGAAAGGGAAAGCGTGAAAGGGGGAGCAGGGAGAGGAAGTGGCTAATGGGGAAGATGAAATCCAACTTCCTCTACACTAAACAGCCTCCAGAGGAGAAAAGGAGGCCCTGTTCACCTCTGACAGCTGCTGTTTCTCCCTCTCTGTGTGAGGTTTTGCTGCCAGCCGAGCTCAACCTCTCTTTTATTTGTCTTCTTAATTCTCCGTAACCTCCTATTAAGGGTAGAAACAACCAAAAAGAGTAAACATTTGACAGCAACATAGCAAAAAAGTAATTTACAACATGATCTGAGTGTGCTGAAGAAAAGCCCTCATGGTGGGAGGAGAAGACCCAAATAGAGGGGGAAAAAAACACATCTCTTGCTGTCTGTGGCAAACCCTGCTTATTCATACTCACAATGGACAGCCAGATAATATTCTCCTCCACTATTGAAGCTGACACCTGGAAGATTTGCTTTCACACAGCCCCTAAGGCTGAAGAACCCCACCCCAAACCTAAGCTAGCAAGTCCCTGCACAACATCCTCCAGGGTGGGGGAATCTGAGCAATGTGTGGCTTTTGTCAAAGCCCCCCCCATACACACACTTTTCTTTCTTTTACTGTCTGCCCCCCTTCTCAAAGCATAATCACATCCTTCTCTCTTGAGAGATATTTCCCTCTTTTCACAAAAGACTGAAAAGATTATCTCTCTTTTCTTGGTATGGGGGGTGGAGGGGGTGTGCGACGGGCCGGCTGGAGGCTTTTCTCACAATGATAATATTTCTCTCAAGAAATTCATGACACCTGTGGAGAGGATCTCCAACAGGAATATGGACCATAGTGCCTGATAGTGGATAAAAATAGACGCCCTCTCTCTCTCCTACACAAACACAGTGGCTGGATTACTCTAATGTGATGAAATGTACAAAAACACACAAACAGCAAGTGTTGTTTTTATTGTTTTCCTCACAGGCTTATTAATAATTTGGTGTTATCGAGACAGCTTGTCTGCGTATCCATCGTGTGATAACTGCAGCTGCAGAACATTTACATATTAGCTGAATTTAGTCAAATAACGAGTGGCGGTGAACAGCTCCACTGTTCCCGCCTGACGGCGAGACCAATGTCAACGACAGAAGAGATAAACATCTAATGCAGCGCAGTGAAACACATGATGGCACGTACAGGCTGCTGCTGCAGTTTTTGCATGGCACTGCATGGTTAAAATATGAGTTAATAAATGTAAAAGTGCAGCAAACCTTTGAAGTGAGATTGTTACGATGATATATCAGGATGTTAAACATTACTCCAGGAATCATGTGCGTTTCAGTGTTAGTGGACGCTGGTGACTAACAAATTCCTCCACACATCACACCAGTGCTCACTGTGGAGCACAGCTGGTTCCTCCTCCAAAGAGGCCCTCTAGTGTTTTTCTGAGGGAGCTCTTTTTTTTTTTATTTTACTGTGGAGATTTTAAAGCCAGTGGAGTGAACAGGCTCCGTCTGTACAAGCTGTAGGTATTTAAACAAGCAAACAAACATCCACCTGGAATCCCAGTGAAAGATACAGGGTTCTTCTCAGAAAAGAGACAACACCAGTGATGAAACACTTCATAACAATTATAGCAAAATGAAAATATCACAGCTTACCCCTTTATTGAAGTATTTGTAGGTAAATATAATTACGCTGTTATTTCAAATAAAGTGTGCTGAAATACCATTTAATTACAGGTGATTTACGCCCTTAGTAACGGACCTTATTATGAAGTGTTACCTGACCCAACGGACATAAAATAGCACCATCAAGGTGATCCCTAAAGAACTATTAGCTGAAAATTTGGCATATCTCTGCATGGTGTGCAGTGTGTCCTTAAAAAAAACAAACTATGTACCTCATCATAGCCTCATCAGAAATGGTCTCAGTGGAAAGAACTGGAGTGAAAATCAGTGGCAACCTACTGACGTTCAAGCTCGATGGAATTGTACAAACTCTGTTTCTGCCTTTTAGGTTGTAGTTCCGTGTGTTTACAGATGTTTCAATGAACTGCTGCGCCTACTTCCCATTTTCATACCACAAGATTAAGAAATGAGGGGTAGCTCAAGACTTTTGCACATTACTGCGCACACAGTTTAAGGGAAAACTAAAGGCCGACTTTAATAAGATTAGCGTGTGTTAATACAGAAGAATAATGGCCAATTTTTACATCATGATGATTATTTATTTATTAATAATGGTAATAAATTCCAGTTATGTTAAACCAGTACTTTTACATTTTCACAAGTTGAAATATCTTGTGATATTAGTTAAAAAGAGCAGCAAGAAGCAATTACCATAATCAGTTAGGAAGTAAGTTTTTTTCTGGTAATAGGTGTCTTGCTTCCTTTTTTTTAAGTTAATTTTTGACCACTTTTCCTATTTCATTGCAATTCTTCTGAAAAGCTGGAAATAAATGTGGAAAAACTTAAAACACGGAGATTTAAATACGATTATTAGATATAATAAATGAATGAGATGAAAACCCAAGCATAATATTTGCACCTTTGTGCTCTAAAGAGCAGTATTAATGATACAAAACTGGTTAAACCATGACTTTTAACTCCAGGATCATCATATAATGACTGAATCAAAAATCTTGACTTGATTTCTCAGTCAGTGCTGGTGTGGACTCCTGAAACCATAGTGACTGATATAAACACTTGTACCTCTGTGACTCAGACACTAGGGGGCGACAGTGCCAGCATTCTGTGACCTCAGCGCATTGTTTGAACCACGGTGCATTCACGGATCCTATATTTGTACATATCAACTCACCCCTTACTTAGGTTAAGTTAATCTCGTGTGCTGTTCCCTTACTTCCTAAATGTCACAAAAAGGATTTTGGCTGACCACGACGAGGACTTATATTATGGTACAATGCTACTTCATCCACAAACGAGCACAGGTGCATTTCTGATATCTTTAATGACTGCTTATTACCTTATCCTGTAATTCACATTACAGTTTTATATACGAAGAGAAACTGTTTTATCTTTTATGTTGTTTTTTATAATTTACGTCCAAATACAACCTCTTAAGTAAACCTTTTTAGTCGCTAAAAGCAGTAAAGTCTATAATTACCGACTCTTGTCATGCTCATGAACGCAGCGTGACGTTCACCTGTCAGTGTGAACTGTGCAGCTGTCATATTTGAGTGTGTAGGCACCTAGCAAACGACACGTACTCCCATTTTTAAAAGGTAAGGGCTCTTATCTCTATAAACACTTATTAACTATAATATAAGAGCGATAATGCTAATCCCGGCGAGCAGTGAAATCCAAATGGTTAAACCGGCGAAGCTGACACGTGAATAGCACGTACAGTGTAAATGCTACCAACTGTCAGCTAGCAGCTGGATTAGTGAAGACAAAGTGGTGTTAACCTGAGAGGACGTTTGCTAATTGTGTTGTAAAACAGAGGAGAGCAGCAGACAAGTAATGAAACCTCAAAAAGCAGTAAGAGCTGAGTAAATATACCACCGACATTAGCCATGTTTAAATCACTAACTAACAGGAACCAGTGGAACTGCTTAGTTTTTAAAGAGCAGCTTGTTTAAAAAATGGCGTTAACGTGGTTCTACAACACTACACCACATTGCTGTCCAACAGGGGGATTTATTTATGGAAGCGTCTAGTAAGCTAGGTTACATTACCAAGTCCCTGGACCCCCACAGTGCTGTCTGTCAGTTACAGTTTGGGGGGGAGCATTTGATTAATGTACCCCCTAAAAGCAATCTAAATGATAAAATCTGTTGCTGCTTTGTTGCCCAGCCTTGAGTTGTTCTGAACCTTATTTTTGGCCAGTGGGTTAAAGGTGCTACACACACAGTGACTGTTTATCCTGTAGTTATGAGGCTAGATAGACGTCTTGATTGCATAACCAAACCTTTACTGGTATCCACCCAAACCGTTATCGAGCAAGGCTCTCACTGACACTGACAATCTGTGGAGAACAGGCTGAACTAGTCGATCAAAGCTAAGATCAACATTTAAATGCCTGTGAGAGCATGAGAAAACTTGTTCCTTTGGTTGTAGCTCTTGTAAAAATGCCAAAATGTAATTACCTTGTAGCACAAAGCTGCCAAACCTGGTCCTGGTCCCAAAAAAGGGGGAAAGTTACAGTTTTGCTGATTAAAAACCTGGGAGCCTGTATTTTGGTAGTTACAGGTTTATGCAGCATAATCAACCAGATGAATTTGCTCTTTGTCTTTGAAATGAGAAAATCGCAATGATGAGTGTTTGTAATGTTTAGTGCACTAATACTGTCAAACTCATTTTACATTGTGGGCCACATAAAGCTTACGTTGATCTTAAGTGGGCTTACGCAGTGAAACCCATGTTTCTGTCAGCATAAAGAAGTTTAAAAACACATTTAATCCCTTTATATAAGCAAAAGAGCCAAATGTTAACAGTATGTCTCAGTCTTTCGAGCTGATATAGAAATGCTGAAGAAAATCTGTCAGCATGACACGATCGGCTTAAATTAGAAGAAATAAATGTGTAAAATTACATAAAAAGTGTTTTTTTTTAGCTCATTACCCAGGCTGTCATGTAATTATAAAGCAGAAAGTTACATACATTTCTATAGTAGACATTGGGGAAAAAAACAGGATTTTTTTGTCAGGTGATTGTCTATCTATAACTTAAGTCCAAAATTTATGTCCTACTTCACATTTTCCAAAGTGGGTTCGTTTGGAGTCTGTGCCAGGCCTCTTTTGGCCCCCAGGCCTTATGTTTGACACCGCTGCATTAGACCTTAAACTGCATTTAAGGAAGGCCTTGCACTGTCCTTGATTGATCACTGTTTTCTCATTATTTATGAGCAAACATGGTATTATTAAGCTGCTCCTTACACACAAAAAGAACCGTAATTAGTTGTTTACTTACTGATTGCTTGTTTATAAGTATTCTGTCCTTACATCCTCCTCTCTCTGCATTCTCAGCATGGCACGAGGGCATCAGAAGATTCAGTCCCAGCAGAAAAACGCCAAGAAGCAGGCGGAGCTGAAGAAGGCCAAAGGTCACGATCAAAAGACGGCAGCCAAGGCAGCGCTCGTGTTCACCTGCTCTGTGTGCAGAGTAAGTATGACCCCTCAGAACCCCCAAATAAGGGCGGGAGTCATATTTGAAACCAAATGCACTGCCTTTTCCTCCAAATCCTCCTTTCCTTTAACAGCTGTTGGATGTTTCATCTCTTCTCACAGTCTCAGATGCCGGACCCCAAAACGTTCAAGCAGCACTTCGAGAGCAAACACCCAAAATCCCCTCTACCCCCCGAGTTGGAGGGAGTGGAGGCGTAGGTGGTCGTCGACGTGGATGCTAAACTCTTCAACCCTGTGCCGGCTCTGCTCTCGTCTCAGTCTGACAGCAACGGATGATTTCACGTGACCAACATGAAGCACTTGTCTATTAATTCTTTAACAGGCCAGGTTGAGTCCGGTGTGCTCGTCTTCGAATACATGTCACAGCAGACCTGCACGATGTGTGAACGATGGAACGTTGTAAAAGGAGATGGCTTCTTGTTCAGCTTCACTGAACAAATTGGCGTATAGGAGTATTTCTCGCTGCCCGCGCTCATGTCTCTTTATGCTTTAGCTTTGGTGGATTGATCGAATCTTTACACGCTCGAGGTAAACGCACAGTGTTTGCAGAAGTTACAGCGGTGACAAAACTGACCTCATCTTCTTAATTAGTGCTTTGAGTGCCGAATGGAAAGGGAGGCTGTGAATCTTTATCCATAAGTGCTCAGAGCGTAAATTGTCCTTGGTCGTGTCTGCCTGGTTAATTACCGCATATTCTCATTTTAGTTCACTGTATTTCGTAATCGTTTCGTTAAAAAAAGTGACATTTTGATAGCTATTTCCAAGCTGCTGGATGAATTGTCAACCAATGAATGTACGCGGCAATGATGAATTGTTAAATCATTTTATTAAAGGTTCACTTTGTTGTAGTTCTGCTTTGTGTGATAATGTTTTGTGGCAAGGATGAATTTCACTGATACATTATGTGTTTCAGCAGGTAACGTTATCACAAACAGTCCCTGTGTTTCTTCACTCTGCATGTGTGTCGCTTTGTTTAACTTTGTGCCGAGTAATTTATTGTCTTCCTTCCAAAGTGACAGCACTTCTCTGCTGCTCTTTTCACTCACTCCTGCATTCTAAACCTGACTGTTTCTTTTATTATTACTCAGCAAGGCTGCATGTGAGAACGTGTTCGTCCTTCAGGATTAATGGTCTTTGTCCTGCCCAGAATCTGAGTCAAAGTCTGTGTGATGTCCAATTGTGAAACTAGCTTGGGCAATTACCGTGGATTCACAGCAAGCGGGTGGGCATCCAGTTCCACTCTTTCCAGGCACCACCCTTGCGTAAACCAAACTGAGTATTTCCAGTAGTGAGATGGGATTATCTCCGGTTTTGGGGTATAAGTGAGGAAAGGACAACTTTGGACAAGTCCAGACCAGATTCTATTGACAATGCCTCGATTCCATTTGTGAAAAGAGTTTTAAAGTGGATCTCTGTAGCTCATTTCCAGTGCCATGTGTTTTATTTTTGTACTCTGCTAGATTCACAGTTCAAAATATTTCTTATGCATCTTATATTGAGCCTCTGTACAACAGCCTCAGTGCATCCTGTGTAAAACGAGCTCTTTGAGCTCCTTCAACTTTAATCTGACTTTCTCTGATTTGCTGCTTCTCATGTCTTAGTCATGTAGACACGGTTAAAATGACTTGCTGAAGTTCAAACTGAGCATCAGAATGGGGGAAAAAAGGTGATTTAAACAGTTCATGGTTATTGGTATTAGACGGGCTTACGCTTGAGTATTTCAGAAACTGCTGATCTACTTTCCCACATAGCCATCTGTTAAAAAAAAGAAAAGAAGGAAATGTCCAGTGAAATTTCTGTGTGTAAACACCTTTGATGTCAGAGGAGAATGGCCTAATAGGAAGGCAACAGCAACTCAAGTAACCATTCATTAAACGAAGATATGCAAAAGAGCATCTCTGATGTTGAGCCTCAAAGCAGATGAACTACAGCAGCAGAAGACCACACAGGGTGTCACTCCTGTCAGCTAGGAATAGGAAACTGAGGCTACAATTCACACAAGCTCACCAAAACTGGACAACAGAAGACTGGAAAATTGTTTGGTCTAATGAGGCTCAAATTCTGCTGTGACATTAGGATGGAAGGGTCAGAACCTGGTGTCAATAACATACATGTATAGACCCATCATGCCCTGTATCAGTAGTTCAGGCTGTGGATAGGGGTATAATGGTGTGAGCATCTTTGTGATGCTCTATTGGTGAAATTCCTATCATGGATGTGCAGCCAACAAATCTGCAGTGACTGTGTGATGCTATCATGTCAGCATCGACAGTAATCTCTGAGGAATGTCTCCAGCACCTTGTTGAATCTGTGCTACCTTTTTAACCATTAGGTGTACCTAATAAAATGGCCAGTGAGTTTATAGTGATCACTGATCACGTCATTTTCTCTGTGCTGTTAATTACATAGTTGCTGTCACGCAATTAGAACTGAACAGATGAAAATAGGCTGGATAAACAAATACTGGTAGTTACACAGTTAATACATTTTTAGTCATTATCTGTCAGGCTGTCTTTTTTTTACTTCCGTTCAATGCATGACAGCATACAGTGCTTGGATAATGACCACTGGTTTTACACTCCTTTTTGTGAGGCAGTGTGGGATGCTTTGGGTGTGCTGCATAGGCTGAGTGAGTAATACTGGACACACCCTGAGAGTAGAAAAATGACTGAAGCCTGAGTTTTTGGCTTACGACTTACTCACATGTAGGCTGGCCCGGTTTATTACGAGCATCCACCACTTTAATAGTATTTACTGTGTGACAGAAAATGAGAAAAATCATAAAACTTTAATTTAAATGAATGTCATTTATGTGTCATCATCTCTCACCCACCAAGTGATGAATGTATCTGGATACAGAGCTTTAACTGTAGGGATGGCAGGATGACTCACAGAGAGTAACTGGCAGCTGACATGAACATCATCCCAGGAGGCTCTGACATTTTTAACTGAATAAATTAATCTCCTCTCCCAGCCACACAGAGCTTCACACATAGTTTATACACAAATATGTACAGGAAATGACAGAATCAGTGCCAAATATCAAAAAGAAGTTCAAATGGTGCTGAAGCTAATCTGACTGTTACCTTGCATCAGCTGAAATGGCTCAAAGTGCAGCAGTTAACAATCCAAAACCATTAAGTGACTCAGTCTCTGCATAAAGAGGTCTTTAACATGTCCAGTAATGACAAACGCTTCACTTCAGCTCAAACACAATAACTGTGAGAATATAGTGTGTAAGCCAACCACGCAGACATGGCTACAACCACACCATTGCACTTCATGTGTGAAGTCACTCAAACCATAAAGACCCCACCATCTGTCTTCTTTGTCATAATTAAATCATTTATGGGGAAATGTGGCTTGACTTCCTTTTATTCTGACTACTCAGAAGCAAAAAAAACCCCAAAACACACACACACACACACACCACGGTCAGTGACACGCTGTCTGTTGCTTTAGTTGTTTGAGCAGCTCGGCCAAATGACTCACAACCCACATTGTTCCCCAGCCTCTTCACACATGATCCACATCCTGCCTTCCCATCTGTAAACTTGTGAACCAAAAATGCAACACATGTTCATTCATATAAACACACACACATATCTGAGATATTTTTTTGTAGATCATTTTTTGTCTTTGATCTCAACATGCAGGTGTGACAGGGAAAAAAA
>VVHJ01033866.1:0-20975 GCA_015107715.1 Tylochromis polylepis
TCCAGCCCTAAATATATGCTTTAGCAAAAAGGAAAGTTTGAAGCCTAATCTTAAAAGTAGAGATAGTGTCTGTCTCCCAAATCCAAACTGGAAGCTGGTTCCACAGAAGAGGGGCCTGAAAACTGAAGGCTCTGCCTCCCATTCTACTTTTAAATACTCTAGGAACAGCAAGTAAGCCTGCAGTGCGTGAGTGAAGTGCTCTTATAGGGTGATATGGTACTACAAGGTCATTAAGATAAGATGGGGCCTGATTATTTAAGACCTTGTATGTGAGGAGAAGGATTTTGAATTCCTGTTAAAAAGGAGTTTTTCCTTCCCAATGTCACCAAAGCGCTTGCTCATAGGGGGTCATATGATTGTTGGGGTTTTCTTTTAACTGGGGTCCCCTGGGATCCCAAAACATTTGTATTTTAAACGAGCACTAATTAAAGCAGAAAGGCAAAACAATGATGTGACATCCCTAGAAACAAATTGCATTTTTAATATGTTTGCAAGTCAATGATTAAAAAAAAACCACCAGTGAGGTATGACAAAAATATACCCCAGTCAGTAGGATGAGTTTTAATATCAAATATATAAAGTTTATCCTTTTAAATTAAATTAGAAAAAAAAATGGGGGATGTGAATTAAAAACATTAAATAAATCATGTAACTCATTTACATATTTCTTTTCTATAACTTGCAATAAAACACTTATTCTCAATCCACATTTCAAGGTGATTTTAAGAAAAACACAACACTACAAAATGGTATATAAAAACAGAATATAGCTAATCATGATTACTTATTCAATCTAAATATTAACAATCATATATTTTTTCTGAAACTGAAAGCCCACTCAGTGTTTTAGAAGTAACTAGTAAGATTAGTAAGATTTTGAAAGTGGCTTCAGTGGCTCCATATTGTCGAGGTTAATATATTCACCTAACACATGAAAGAGCACCAATTTGACACAGGGAGGAGACACAAAAAATAGTGCTACAATATTTTCACATTCTCTTATGCTGACGCTTTTCGGGTGGAAAGTAAAAAGGATAAACACAGTTTTTAAGCAGTTTTATTAAGATGATGAATTAAAAAGAATGAACAATGTAGTGCAGGAAGACTTTGCTTTTATGGATTATGTGAAACCTGCTGACTGAAAGAGAAGAAGAGACTTAGAGGGAGGACATTTTAAAAGCCTCGTCATATGCTAGTGATTGGTCAAGAGCAGTTGATTGTTGACTGTACTTGCACATGAAACAAAGCAGAGCAGTCCGGTACAAAGGGACCCATACACAAATTCAAATTCAAGGATACCCATCACTGGCTCTCCACATTAACTGAACACACAGGGCTTCTCCTAATACACACACACCTGTAACTTCTACTTTAGTATTTTTTAAAATTTAGGCAGGGTAGGCCTATAATCCTAAATCTTAAAACCACTTAAAATATTCAGCACAATCACAAGTAAATGAAGCTGATAATGATTTTAACATAGTGGTCAATCAATCATTTCTAGCTACAGTGGACAAAAATGACTGTGAGACACAGTCTCTCTGTGCAGAAGACTCTTGTTGTGTGCAAATCTTCCCACATAATAGCTGGCTTATGCACTCTGGCTGTCCACATGAATTGCAGCACAATATGATTTGATGGTTTACTAAGTGGGTGTCTAATCAGGATAATGATTGGAATTCTTTGTAACAGTTCATAATCAGGATAAGAGCGAGCCTGTTATGTGACCTAGTCACCTGCACACTTCTGAATGAGAGGACCCTAGTGCATCAAGTGCATCATCAGCTGCACCCACTGAAGTGTGTCCTGCATAGGAGCAAATGCTGCATAGAATTCGGCAGATGCCCCAGGGCAGTGTCTACAAATAACTTTCCAGCTGTCTGTTCATTTACAGTTATTTTTTGTGTGGAAATTATTAAACAAAAATTGTTCAAGAGAACAAAATACATGCAGGGCTAAAATTAAAAATAAAATTTTGACTCCCTCATGTGACAAATTTGTTCAAAAATGTTCTGTCAATAAAACCTTAAAAAAAAAAAAACAACCTTGGATTTTCAAGCTTTTTCATTTTATCTCAATAGTCTGGAAACTTACTATGACATTCACCAACAGTCCAATGGCAGTAATCCTGCAATGCACTGTGAGATAAGTCTGTACAGGGAAGGTTTTTCTATAATGTGGCCCTTGACCCACATTAGTGCAGGGTGGGATCCTGAGAGGGGGTGATAACAGCTAATGGTGTCTGACTCAGCATAAATCTATGAACAGACATTTTGCAGGGGTGCTGAGGTCACATGAGCAATGCCATCAACCCAAGCATATGTACACAAATGGCCCAATGTGAAGAGCAAACTTATAATACTTTCCTTGGCTATTAAATCATAATTTTCTCTTCCAGTATAACAAATATATGAGAAAACCTTTTTCCTAGCCTATTTCTGGTAAGCAGTGACTAATTTCCATATGAATATAAAAACATATGGGGCACTTCCATCCCATGTTCCCTCTTTATTTTTCAACACAGCCACGGGCAAACTTGTGAGGGGATGAGTAGTAATGATGCCTGACTTTATCAGAGTGGCAAAACAAACAGTTACACTGTTAGTTATAATTTTACTCTTTCTCTGAAAGGCTTTCTGGATATAAGAAATCCATTTTATTTCTTCATCATCAGCTGCACTTGTACACGATATATAAGCTATTAGTCTTGTCAGAATAATAGTGTAACTCAGAACTCTTGACATGATGTCCAGGTAAGTGAATGCTACAAGAGGTTTTATCAAAATGGGATTTAAAGGTGAGAGTGTTGCAATTGCTCCCTGAGCAGCTGACTGATGGGTAATTGCAGAATTTCTGTTATTTTTCTTTGGTATGGTCTCACTATAACTATTTTATTTTGCTTACCATTTTTGTTAAGCATCATCTTTTAGCATGTCCATACAGACAACATATACAAAGTGAGTTTTAAAGTCCATTAACTGATAGTGATAACCAACAAATTTAAACCTTAAAAAGTAACATTTAAGTTCAGAGATGGTAACATACTATGCTGTGATCTATATCTCACATATATCTAACAAAGTGTATGCAAGTGAATTTGTGTAGGTCCACCACTGAAAAAAGTCACGCGATAGAGCACAACTCATGAAATCATAGCCATCACAGTACACTGTCCATGGTCCTGAAATCATAACAGTTTAATTTCTTTAATACGTTACTGTTTGAGTGTAATAAAACTTTATTTATTAAAAATGTGTTTTTAAAGTTTATTAATGTAAATGCTTTGATCCGAACAACAATAAACAGCACCTTCAAACTGTCAAACAATTCAAAAAATCAAAATGAAAAACGGGCTGCCATTCAGACTTCCCATCCCCAAAAACCTGATTATTTTCAGGACAGTGATCAAAGTCAGTGTTTTCTTCCCTCCATTCTTCCTCCTATTGAGCAGACTGTAAAATTCCTGCCACGGACGGTAACCCAAAACCTAAAAATGAAGAATTGCAAGAAGTTTTGTTACCGCTGGTATTGCATGGGTCCCTTTAGGTTGGAGGTTCCAGATCATCTCTGAGTTCATTGAGCAAATTTACAATTAGATGGCTTGGTAATCTCTACATTTTCATCACATCTTTGTTTGGCTCTTCTAGCACACACTCTTAAATCTCAAAATAACTGCCACAATATCAAAGCCAAAAAAGAAGACACTGCTTTTTTGACATTAAATATTGGTACAACTGATAGTAAATTACATGTGGCGAACATTAGTAAATCAGTTTGCCCACCTGCGCACAAAAGCAGAGTTCTAACCTCTTACATGCAATTTGGGCACTGCAATCTCTTTGTACAAACTGGCAATACATATTTTATGCCAAAACTCAGTTTGTTCTGGTGCAGCGTGTTAGTGAATATGGCCATAGTGAAAAATTAGGTTATACTGGGTACAGTGAATACCCTTCTGATTAAAACTGTTTATTCACATGTAATTAAGGTCATGTGATAGCAAATGCAACAAATCAATTTACTTTAAATCTGACCTTGTTTATTTAGAACAAGCTGAAATTTGAGGAGGCAAAGTCTGTATTTATTCCTTTCTAAAAAAAAAGAAAAAAAAAGAAATTAATTTTAGTTGTATAGTTTTCAGTGTTCTTTGCATTAACTAACAAAAAGTAAAGACATTACTAATTGTTGTAGGTATGGTCATTTTAGACGTATTATGTCCAAACTATAGCCGAGTGTAGCAAACATAAACTTCACATGGTTGACGTGACATATGCCTGTCCTTCTGCATATTCATCTGTCTGTTATTCCACAGAAACATGGTAGATGGCCAATTAAGTCTAGCAATCATGGGTCAGTTTACACATAATTATCTCTCTCCCTGCTGAGAAGAGTGGACACTCACCATCTATCTTTGATTTCAAATTATTTACCACCTAATTATTCACACAGTGCCAATAAGAAGCTAATATAATTATGCTAAACGAGTGCTAATTCATTCAACAGTAGATCTTATTGTACAGGACGCTGACTTAGAATATATGTGATCTTAGCAAAGGAAGAGACTAATTTAGCATGCTGTGATGTAAGAGTGTTTTAAGAAAGCATAGTTAAGCCTAATAATACTTCACTTTTAAAAATCATATGTTTCTGAAGTTATTTGAATGCGGGGTGCTGGGGCATAAATCGTGTCCAGGATTATATAAGCTGTCTTTTCAAGTAAAACCATGCAAATCAATGTTGGTATAATATATTTTTGTAGACAATATGTCACTGGTTGACTTGTAACCACTTGGTTTCCTAAGCCATAATCCTGCACAGTATTGGTTGTAAACATTTTGCTTTGGTATTTATTTGAGGGGTAAGTTTGCACACCCTGAATGGTCACAAGGCACTTCTTATTTTACCCGAGAATTTTGTGGATTTAGATAACAACTTGGCCTCTGTGCAATCAACCAATGAAAAGCCACTTGTGAAATTGTCCTGCCTCTATCGCCTCGGGAAAAGGTTTTCAGACTATGTTTGATGTGGCCTCTAGGCACTGATCATTGCACATAATGTGACTCCTCTTCACACAAACAAACCTCCCTGCATTAATGGTGGATGGTTGGAGACTTGCTTTCTTTAGCCAGCAATTATTAACATTCCTTAAAAAGCATAATCAAAGTGTTAGATTAAAAGTTTTTGAGTTGGAAGATGGTTCCAAAGAAAGAGCCACTCTGGAAGGCAGGAAAAGGATGAAAATTAACTCAGAGCTTGAGTGAAGCTGAGGAGGAATGGGACTGTGTGCAGAGTAAAGCAGTAATAAAAGCAACAATATGTGTAATCATGCAGGGACAGTATGTGCTACATACTGGGTGCAGCGCACATGTAGCATCTGATATGGCTGCCCTCATGTCAAACGGTCCAGTTCATTGGTTATAATGTGAAAAGAATATGAACAAAGACTCTTTCAGAAAGTGACAAAAACATACTGTAGTCTGTAGTATGTAAGCAACCTGTATACAAACACAATATTACAGCACTGGGCATATCTTAATTTAAGTGTGAGATAAAAACCACGCCACCACTTATCCTTCTGCAGATTTTTTTTTTTTGCATTTACACTGATCAGAGTTCCTGTAGCCCTGAAATGGTTAATTCTTGCTTTCTGAAAACAGAGGAACACAAAAGCAAAATCTTTGATAGCTTAATTTCCCAGATAACTACAAAATAACAGCACAACCTCATAAGGGTCATTGTAAGGGAAAGTTATTAAATCATCATTTTATTTTAATGAGGCTTATATCTTATAATGATGCTACCCTGAAGGAAAGATGTTATTAACTTGCAGGTTAGTTCACAGTCAGAGTATGCAATTAACCCACCTTTTCAAAAGAGCATCGGCAAGCAATCAAATGGGATCATAATGAGAGGAAAGAGATTGCAATGCTCTTTGGCTTATTCATTATTGAGAGGGTCTTTGCAAAGGGCAGTGAGGCTTTAAGGTGAGCCTGCCAACATGCAAAATAACACTGTACTCCTTTAATAAACCAGTGTCTATCTGACTTCTGATGCTACAGAATGGCTCCACAGGATGTGACCTGGATGCGATTAAACAAGTCTGCCTCCTTCAATTTTGCCAAACACAAATAATTAAGAAAGGAAGGCAGCAATATTTCAACTAGAAGTAGGAGTAGGAAAAACAAGAACAATGTCAGCAGCGTCAGTCTTGTTGACTCCTAATGCATGCAGATGGCAGTGAAACAGTCTAAAGATATTGCTGGCAATTGTTCTATTTTCACAACAATTTTCATAAATTGTTTTCAGCATAGCTAACTGTACAATTCATTAACATATACACTGCAAGAGCAACATAATTATAGTCACATGACAGAGGGCTTTGGGACCTAGAACCCTTAACAGTGAGGATCAACAGCCTTGGGGCAATAATAGGCTTCCATGCACAAATTACCCTTCTGCTTGGCTTGCAGAGCGAAGTCAAAGCTCAATTAATCCATGTTAATTAGAGATAAACTTGGTAGATTGAGCCAGTTGCTCTTTTTGGTGTCTGATAACCCTTAACTTGGGATAGAGTCAAAGAACACTGCATCAAACAGTCAGATCTTGATTCATCCCACAGGAAAAGCCTCTCAGACATGAACGTTAATCCCATGTATAATAACTATTAAAATTCTAAACTTTGAAGACAAGCAGGAGCTTGTAAAAAAAAAAAAAAAAGGGTAACACAAATTTTGTAATTAAATGGGAGGATAAAAATAAAACAGTCACAATGTGAGAGGACTTAATAAGGTCTGGGGAATAGTACACTGTCATTTCATTACGTTTGTGACAAGTGGGAAAAAAAATCAGCCAATTTCTCAGTTCATTAGAGAGACATGTGCTACGTATTAAGAGCTTTATTGCAGTATATTTTTCTCAGTAAAACTGACTCTCTCTCTCTCGCTCTCTTATCCAACATAAACATTACTGCACCGTTATATTGATGCTGAAGTGCCTTATATTTCCACTTTAGCAGGTCAGAATACTTCATCACACATTACTAGGGGAAATGGCCTAAAGTAGCCTTTATGTTCCAGAAATGCTGAAAAGAAAGACACTTATTTTCTTATCTAATGCAAATAATCAGAGTCATTTATGAAGAGATCAACAGCAGATCTTTTACCATCTACAACTTAGCAACCACTTACACAGATATACTACTATGCACACATTTTCTATGTCCTAAGCATATCCTTTTTCACAAACTCTTTATTTAATGCGTATTATAGCTTACTAAGCTACACTAGCTAGACAGAGTGAAAAATCAATAAATGCATTAGACAAGACATGTCCTGCAATATGAGCATTAGTTTTTACATGGATGCATGCAAGTATATTAATTACTCATTGTAATTAGAATCCAATAATAATCAAGACTCAAATAAAACACAGATGCGTTACAATGTACAACTATCCAAAACCCTGTTTTAGAGTTGCCATTTCTCACTTCACATTTCAAGCAGTGTTACTACCATAAATCAGTGAAGCCTGGGGGGATTTTCTTTTCCACCTGCTACTCCCCCTTGAGAGATTAGCCCACAACAGTACCTCAGAAGCTGTGCGCTATGCCGGTTCTTGCTCAAAGGTACAACCAGCAGAGTGTGCACTGCTTGCCAACAATAAGACTTGAACCTGTATGCTGCAGGTGCTTACAACCTGCTCCCCAAATCATGTCACAGTATTTCTAGGAATAGGTTAAAAAAATGGATAGGCGTGGGAGGGAAATAAAAAAAAAAGAGGCAACTTTAAACACTTTTTCTTAATCCTTTCTCTCCTTTAATGATTTCATCATAAACTTGCATAACCAGCAAAGACTGTCTCAAATTTTCGTCACTCATCTCTTAAATTTTCACTGACTTGGACTCTTTTCTTATGCAGCCTCAAGTCTAAAGAGCATTTTTAAAATGATAAGCAGAACCTTGAGTGAATTTCTACCTTCTCTGGCTTTGAACTAAAAAACCTTGTGAGATAATTTGTGTGAACTGATTAAAATGCATTTGCAGCCGCTGTTAACACATTGTGTGGGCTCCTGAGAGCCCTTGTGCATTCTCTTCTTGGACCCCCACCCCTCTGTTCCTAGGCAGCCTACATCAGGTCTGAGTCAGGGGGTGTTTCATCTGTACAATGACTCAACAACAGAGGCAGTTAAAGATGGTATGCACACACCTCATCCTAGCCTATATTTAAATCAGTGTTCCCATAAAAACTAAATATACCATAAAGCTCGTAAACACGCAGTGTAGCAACAACATGCAACATGAACAATTAGCTATGATAAAGGAAGACATGCACTGCTTCCATAAATGCCTGTAGCAAAAATTTAGAAAACAACAAACAGTATGACTGCATAATGGAAGCGTGATGCCAAAAGTGCATCATTTTAGACCACATACTCTGCTGAGAGGATGCTCTTCAGTATTAAAATGAGACACTGTAAACATCTCATAGTCATACTGATAAAATGACAGTAATATTAATTAACAGCTTGATATTGTTACAAAGAAAGGCAGAGATATTTTTTTTGTTTTTGTAACGGAGAGAAATTATTCATGATGTTGGCTAAAAGGGACACATGCAGCTCCAGCATACGCATGCATCGCTGTGATGTCCCAACAGTCTTTCAGTATACTTCGCAGGAAATCTTATCTAAATACCTACAAGACACCTTCCCACCCCCCATTTACAAAATCAAATTCAATATACAGCTTGATTGTTTCAATCCGTATTCTCTTATGCCACTGTTTTTTCTTCTCATTTCTTACTGTGTTTTCTTTTGTTGCCCAACCTAGCCATCCTTCCTCTTTGGTTTTCTCTCTCTTCATCCAATCAAGAGATCTGGCCTCTGACCTTGCTGCTCAATGCCATTAAAATCCTTTCAGTAGCACAGCTTGTAACACCTTGAAAAAGACTAGGAAGCCTTCTTCTGTCCTTGATATTTGCTTGTAGGTTTTTCTCTTTATAGTGTTTACAGTCTAGTTTTATTCTGGTGTGAGGTATACAGTAGGAGGGGAAATACAGATGCATTTAACTGTTTAGCTTTACACTGGTGTTTTAAACAGGGCTGTAAAGGCATATTGATTGACTTGAAAGGGTCTTTTGTGTTTTACCACTAAACCCAAAAAGGTTCTGAAGTAAACAGTACACTAACAAAGAAACAAAACAAGAAATGTGTGGATAACTTCAATAATATTTCATGGATGTTTATTTTTATCCATCACATCAATTTTTGTTTTCTTTCTATAAACATCTTTGTATATTTCTTCTCCAGTTCCAGTTCTCCTAAATGTAATTTCATTATTGTTGTGTCTTGGACATTCGTCTTGAGAGAAGTATTACTTCCTCCAGAATATTCTTTTTAATTTTTTTTCCCTTCATCTAAACTGAGGATCTCATGATAAGGACTTTTTTTTTTTAACTACATCATGTAGGCAAAAATCACTAAAGGTGTTGGAATGTAATATTGTTCAGGTGGGATAGTAAGGTAAGTGCAAATATGAGTAATAGATATAAGTATATCACATTGTCATTGCCATTGCATGTAGAAGAGTATGCAACACTGTCACTAATACAAGTAAAAAAAAAAAATCAACATAAAGACACAAAGCTTTGCCTCAATACCTCACTGCATGATTACTACCCAGGGGAATTCAGACAACAGCGCTAATCTGACTGAACAGCTGAACCCTGAGCAGGGGGTTTTACAAAGAAGTAATGGACCCCTCGGAGGACAAATCAAAGCCACAATTGAAGTGATTTGGCTGTTTCTATAGCTTGCTTGTTATCACTCATCCAATATGGTTTTCTGTGGTCCATGCAGGGAACACAAAACTTTACTAGTTGTTCATCAATCCATTGGATTCAGCTGATGAAAAAGCCGTAAAATAGAATAAAAGGAATGGCAGGTAAAGAAGTCCAAATTAGCACTCCCGTCGATTCTTGTCTAAAATATCTTAGTCAGTATTGCATTTATGGCCCATGATGCTTTTTACCTTCTAATTCAGGGTATGTTAAATGAGGATGCACATATGCTGTATGATGTTACTCATTTCCTCACACTCATATACATTAGAATGAATAATTACACCATCCATCATTTTCTTCTGATTATCCACTTCAGGATAGTTTTAGGGCTGGAGCCTGTCTCTGCTGTCATAGAGTAAAAGGTGGGACAGGTTTGTCACAGACCTAACAGAGACAGACAACCACCGGCTCACATTCACACCTATAGGTTATGTAGAACTGCCAATTACCCAAGATGCATTTCTTTGGGCTATGTGATAAAAGTGAAGTACCTGGAGAGAACCAACGAGGAAAAATAAAAACATGTAAGTGCTGGATACATTTCTTTCTATTGATGTAACAGACAGATCAGTATTGCCAAAAATATCAGTACTGTGTCAACCTCAAAAATCCAGTAAGGAGGCAGTTGTAACATTCCAAAGATACGTAATTATCAAATTTTGAAACGTTCTACCGAATAAACTTACAGGAATGTCAGAAGAAAGAAAATAACACAGAATATGACCACCAACTAAATGAGAATAAAATTGTTTTAAATCATTAAATTGTTTAGAGGGCTTATTGGTCTGCTGGATCCCATGTGTTCTACATAACATTCCTTAACTCGGGCCTGGAAACAAACACTTCATAGGAGGCATCTGAAACAATATCTCTCCTTATGTAATCAGGGGAAAAAAAATCTATAATTAGAGTAGAATATATATGTGGAGGTGGGGGCTCTGTATCCCTCTCTGAGCTTGCTGGAAACATGGTCCGCCCTCTGGTGGGACTTATCACATGTTGACAGAAATTAGGAATGACTATTTTCATATTTGCTTCAATAAAAATCCTATCAGGATGAAGAGATTGTAGGTTGCTGATAAAAACTAGCTGGCTGCTTTAGTCAGTCTTGGTATTTGGTGCTTGGTGAAATGTACACAGCCAAAACAATGACTCCTGTGGCAGATAAAAACCTTTGTGTTTTGCTGTGATGTACTCTTTGTTGCTGAGCGATCTGACATTGCTGATGCAGATACTGGGCAGTGGTGGTTTATGGGGAGCCTTCTTTAGCCTGGTTTGTATTCAAGCTCACCAAACCTGCTTCTGCTTTCTTTCTCTCCACTGCCTTTAACGTCTGCAGGCTGCTATAGTGATCCATGGAGCTCCTGTCCTGTGCAGGATGTCCTTTAAGACATCTCCTTGTTGATAGTTTAGAGTGAGATCTATCACACAGCAAGAAGTGGCAATCTTTATTAGTTCCTCTCCACTGTAGGGTGGAGGGTTTGTGACAGAAAAGTAAGCTAAGAAAAGAAAAAAAATCAGCACCAAAAGTCTATACAATAATGACTGACACAGCTGTGATGTTGCCATGATGGCGCAAGTATATGTTTTGCTCTCACGACAAGCCAAACTTTAACAACAAAATGTGTCCCCTGTCAGTGCTTAGTTCTATGAATAATTATCCTACCATGATACTTTTCAAACTCAGTACCTTTGAATAATTCATAAGGAAAATCCCGGGTTCTCTCGCTGAAGCTTTCACCAAACTCTCATTTGGAACAATTGGAGAAAGCAAGTGGTGGGAGTAAAATGAAAAGAAAACATATAAAATGGGGATCATTGAATTTCAGCATGAATCTGTCAGAACGGCTTGTCAAAGGCAATAGCCACAGGCTTCATTAGTCAAACATGCAAAAGTAGGATTGTGTTTGCATTGCCGGTGGGTGCTCAGGTAATGTCACTGCTTAAACAATGTTGACTTGTGAAAACAGTACAAAAGAATGTAGCCAGAATTTAATCAAAATAAACATGTTCAAGTTTAATTAAATTGCTTTCTCAGTTGCACATTGCCTCCAGTACAAACAATAGAATATCATTACTGGAAAAAGTATAAAAAAAACTAAAAACTAAAAAAAAAAAACTCTGACAAATTCAAATTAGGGAACTTCATTAGAGTCTAGTACTGTAAAACAAAAAGACAAACAAATACAAATAATACTAAGCTATAATAAATAAATTTCTTTTCAAGCAATATATTCTCAAGTTTATCTATTCTTTTATTGGTTTTAAACCAATGCTTGACGAGCACCTTCTTCAGATGCTTGTCATTGCAATGGGAAAGAGGAATGCATCTCCTTCTCTAGTGGCTTCCCTGGTAAATTTTGGAGGGAAATACCCTCGGTGCTAATCACTAAATTACACCTCAAGGGATCTCATGTCTATGCCCAAGAAGACAACTTTTTCTTACTATTATTGTTTAATAATAGATGATGTTCATAGCATTTTGCTTGCTGAATGAAAAGAAAACATTTAATCTGTAAAATGAGCATAAAAAGGGTTAGGGTTGGCTCCATTAGGATATTATATCCAGCAATTTTAGGAAAACTAGTATCTCAAATTTTTAGTACACTGTTCAAAAAAAGCACTACTTTTAAAGTCAAAGTACCTTTAGTACATACTCAGTTATTGTTACAGTTCTGTCATATTTGCAGACAATCCATTAAAAAAGCAACGGAAAAGTAGCTCCACGTCCTCTCACTTTACTTCACTTTATTCTGTTTCATGTTTCCTTGAAGTTGCTTTCACAGTGAACAAGGAGCAGTGAGAAAGCATCTGGATACATCCAGGGACTGTGTAGCTCTCTACACGGCAGCAGTTTAGCTAACAATAGCCCAGGGTGATTAGTTTAAGCACTCAAAAAGGGGCGATGTGGGAATCCAGCATTTTAACAGTAGGTCTGCCAAGGCAATATGTTCAAGGTAACTTCAGCTTGTAAAAGGCTGCAATCTCACATCTCAAACAGACACAACTGCTAACCAATAATCAAAAAATTTCCCAGAGGAAGGTATATACTTTACTCTATTGGTTAAAATCCACACGCTTGACTTTAATACTGGTTGGAATCAAAAATGACTTGCATTAAACACAAGGCTAAATAGACCACACGTTTCAAACAAAGCACTGAATCTAGTACATCTACAAGAACTATTACGCCTCTTTGCCTGTAATGTAATATCTATAACTGAGAAATTATATATATGTATGTGTGTGTGTGTGTATGCATGGTTAACAGATATATGTTATCCATGCAGAAATCTAGTATTTCACATAAAAGCTTGACAAATCAGATCAGAACAGTCACATGCCCATGTGAATGCTGAAATATGATTATTTTTATAATCGTTACTATATGAAATACATTGTAAATTATATCCTGGTATAGAAGAAACAATTCCAGTTTAGACTGGTCAGCTATTTTAATAACTTTAATAATATCCTTTTTCTTTTTCTCATTGATTTAAGTACCTGACTGGCTACTTGTTACAACACATGTATGCGTTTAAGTTTTACACCTGCACATTGTTTAGATAGTTGAGTTTTATTCATAAATTGTAACCTAATGTCTTCACAGCTGTTTATGATAGGGAGAGTTGCCACCTATTTGACACTTTTTTCCAATATTATTTGGGCACTTCACTGTCTCAAGGTAGAGACATGAAAAGTGAACTTGTCTTTCCTGTATGGAAAATTTGATCTCAGCAGCTCTAAAGGTTATGCTATCAGGCTACTTTGAAATTCTTCAGAAATGAAAAAAAAAGAAAAAGAATATATATCTTTGATTGTGTATCTGTGTATCTGTAATATGTGTAAATCCAACAGATGATCTGATATCAAGCTGTTTACAAGAGCTCTGTGAATCAGCTCTAAAATGGTATCAAATGTCAGCATCATTGTAAAAACACTTTTATTGCATTTCAGCGAGAAGTACGGCCATTTTTGAATTATGATTTGACTGGCCGACTGACTCACACCACCCCGGCTTAAACACTGAATATATAACTACATGAAAGTTGGAGAGTTCTATTTTATTACTGATTGAACAAAAGATTAGAAATATAGGTCTACCAACTTTCTTTAATATACACTGTGACAACCAAGTAAAAAAGGATGTTTTCTGGCACAAACACGTGATATTTTATGACCGTTTGTTTGGGATCATAAGTGTTGCTTAGTCCAGCTCAATCTAATGGTGATGTCACTGGCTCACATTTTACATGCATCTATTCAGAAGTTTGCTAAAGATAATAACTTTTAAAGACAATTATCAGTGCTGATAACAGGTTTTTAAAAACAATTATGGGTAAATTTCTGGTATTTGATAAGCCCATGATATATTTTGGATGATAAATAACAAGAAAAAGCAGCACAGATAAATACTACTGTTTATCGTTTAGAAAATGATAAACAAGGAAACGGATTTGGAGACACTTACCAAAACAGTTCTGTATTCTTGTAGAAGACTTATTGAGGACTCTGATTCCTCACAACCACTTTCCTACATTAAAAGTTTGTTGCTACCTAGAGACCTAGGGTGGGTTTCTTCAGGGGTCTGTTTGCTGAAGATAAGCTGAAACTGACTCTACTGCAGACCGACCCTTTTGCAAAGAAATCATTAACATGGCCATTTCTCATGGCACTTGGCTGATTTCTTCCATCCTGAACACTAAGGATGTCTACTTAAATTAATGACTTTCTTGACTGCTTGAAGGTAAGTGATGGGGAAGTTTATAATCTTTTAAGAAGGCTGAAAGGCAATGCTCAAAGGAAGGGATGGCTAATAATGTTTTATTATGAAAACAGATTAAATTAATCTTTGGATTAATCAGTTGCTCTATGGACTCACCCACAAAAATCTTATTATACTACTCTCACAACACACCACTACTGAGACAGTCTTTAAGTAAGCAAATTATGCCCGTGTACCTCCCTAAACTAATAGCTTTTATATATTTAACCAAAACTTTAATACACATTTAGGTTTTCACGTGTTTTTGGTTAAGGCGTGTTTTAAAATTAGTAATGCCAACCAATGTGATGTACTGAAAAAAAATGAAGGCTGTAGCATTGCAGGTAAACTGCTTCTGAGGTAAGATATGAATCATGAGCTCTGAGATTATCTGCTGCACAGACTTTTTCATAAGGCTGCTACACTTTCTAGCCGGGCTGGCCAACTCTTGCTACATCTCTTGCTACATCTCCCAGTCCATCTGCTAGTGTATGTTGACAATATTACTGATCCGAGTGCAAACAACTTTGAAATATTTTCACACCTGTTTATTCACTCAAGGATTAAACTAATTGTACTGTAACAGAGACACAGGCACACTACTTTTCTGCTAGTTCACAAGTTTCTCTGAACACTTTGGCCATGTTTGCATTTACAAAAAGATAAAACCTGACTGGCGAACAGATTAAGCAAACAGGAATGAAGAATGAAGGCTACAATAATGAGCGAGAGCTAAATATATGTGACAGATAGAAAGATAGACAGATAGAAAGGAGACTGTACTTTGATTAAAGATGAATAATTACTGCAGGGCTCAACGGGTCACGGATGAGATATTGAGCTCAGGCAGAGTGGGTCAGATTGGGGCAGGGCGTGTGAGTGGACACAGAAAACGTGGTGGGTTGCTGGCTGTACAGAGAAGTGAGAGAATCACAGCAGAAATGAGCATAGAGTCCAGAGTGTGGAGTACTAATCCAAGCAAATAAAGTGAAATCCAGAGCAGATCAGGCAAATTGGAGGGGAGGAGGGTTGCAGACTGACATGGGGATATTTCTGTGTTAAATCCACAGCATAGTAACCATAAACCCCTCTGAAACTCTACAATGAAACCTATGCTGTAACCTGGTGTTCCTTTCCCTAAAAATGCAGCTAAACGTCATCTTGATGCAGCCTATAACTATTTTGATTGGCCTGTTCAATGCAGTAGATTTGTCCTATGTATTTCTGGCTGTTTTGAATGAATCATTGAGAGAATGACAATCATTGCCTCAGTATAAATAATAATGATCACCAGCCTCAATATAAAGAATAACGGATGTCAACAAACGGAAGGAATGAACATGAGAGAATGTACAAAGTGCAAAAAACCTGGGGGACAAATATGTTTGCCTCTGAAAAACTGACTATATAAAGCATATATAACATCATTACACCACAGCAGGATAATTAACATCTAATGCACCATGAACAGACATAAATTTAAGTTATGAAGGCTCTACATAGATACACCACAGAAGTCTAAATCAGCTACAAAGTAGACCTGTGTGTAGGGTGGATGAGAGAGAGGCTGCCGGCCTAGTGAAGCAGAAGCAACTGTGGACGATAAGCTTTCTTTGTTCTACTTTTTACTTTAATATTTATTTTTAATAAAATACGTTTCTTTTTTTGTTGTAGCCAACTGTGAGGTCAATTTTAGAATGTAGGTAATGATATTTCACAGTGAGTGCTCCGTTTTTAATATCTTCTTTATCTTAGTCTCAAAACATCATCAGCTTTCATATTCAACTTCTCCATAATATGATGTACTGTAAGTAATTAAAATAATTATTTTGTTAAATCTTATTTATACTTGGAAGGATCTGATGAAACTTAAGAAATGACTTGTTTACTATTGCAGCTGCAGTTGTAGGACCCCTACATTATTTCAAAAAGCCAAATTGATGGTGGTGTGAGAAAACAGACTTTGCTCATTAGCTACGAATACATCCCAGTTTGTGTTTCTTTACTCTACCATACATTATATTTTTCTGTTTCAATACCGATCTCATTTTGGTTTCAATGTGCGTGTCCACAGTGATCTTTGCTAAAAACAGCATTAGAATCCTGTAGTTATTGGAAGGTGTCCCCTAGAGTTCCTTCCAAGGACGACAGTGTCATGAAGATGAAAAAGTTCAGGGGAAAAAGGTTATTGGTTCCAGTCGGGGGCGGGGGGGCGGATGACGACGCTAAGCCAGAGGGCACTACTGTGGTCTAATTATGGTCCAGATGGTCTGAATAGGTATCATTTCCAGCAATTAATTACTGAGTGTCCATGTGCACCACATGGGCAGCATCCCTAAAAAGTGTGCAAACATGTCCCCGGTTCTTATTAAATAAACCCAAATGGTTGTTTTTATTTATGGAGTCCGGGTTTAAAGATGACTATTCCTATACAGGACACAGTTTTCTAAACAACATACCCTGTCGTATTTGATGTATTTTTGCAAATGATTTTCAGGGAAGTTGCCAAATTTGATATAAAACTTATATGAAACACAATTCTGGTATGATACTAAGTTAACAAAAACAAACACATAACTCAACAAGCACGGCTACACTGTAAAAACAAGTAAGCAATCTGACACATCTCATGTATGACAAAGATCATAGGTTTTAGGGTCTTGTGAGGACCCTAAAACCTATTTCCTTCTGACAAAGTCGGTACATTTTGTTGAGCTCTAATAAGAGGACTGTCTGTGTCTTGTTATACAGAGTTCTATTTTTATTAATTGTTCACATGTTTCAAAGTTAGACACTGCACGTTGCACTCTGTACAGGGGTGTAAAGTGCAGTGGAGGACATCGAGTGGAGGGGGTATTATGGAAATTAGTTATAATTAGAGAGGTGCAAGTGAAAACAACGCAACAAGGCACAGAGCTTGTGTGATCACTGAGTCATAAGTGCAAGATACAACCATCTGTACATGTAAAGAGGGTGAAACATAGAGGGACTTCACTGTTTGGGGGTGAGCATGACTTGGCTTTGTGGTATATTTTGTGCAGGGATAGTTTTATTTTAATGACTAATTTATGGATTTATAATTTAAGAGACCTGTGTGGCAGGCTGCCACAGGAAAATTGTGACACATAGAAAGGATGAGGCAGTCTTTGTAATTTAAACTATCTTGACCACCGAATCAGAAGGGTATGCATTTCATAACCCCCGAAAGCTAAAAAATGGGACATCATGAAAAAACTGGTTATTTGGCCTTGTGCAACTGGGGTTATTCTATTTTCATAAGAAATCAGCTTTAAGGGGATTCATTAAATGTGTCATCCATCTTCTTGATAACATGTCAGCACGGGAATAGAAATGTGACTAGACTCTAGGCTAAAAGGTGATAAGTATAAAGCCAACATAAATACATTTTTAATTATGCTTGTGCTTTGTTAGTCAAGAGCTTTACAAACACTAGTCCAAGCCATACACAAACAACACATCAGGACACAGTGTTAAGATGATCCTTACCGAAACTGTGTCTGAACTCAGCTAAACGTTAACGTCATAAACTCAGTAATGATGACCTGTTGCCAAAAATGCAAAACCTGAAGAACTGTTGTCAATGTGAGCTTAGTGTGTATCATTTTTTAAAAGCTCAAAACCAATGCATTACAATATCAGCAGGCGGCAGGTGTCTTTTTTTCTTCATTAATGCATATGAAAGCAATTATGTATTCAGAATTAAGGAGCCCTGATGTCTAATGCTTTTTAGCTTGCTCACACCCCATGGCCTTCAGTTTTGTGTTTCCACAATGATGCTGTGATAATTCGCTTTCACCGTAAGAGCTCAGTTTTTGCTCAGTCACTCAAACCAAAGTCTTGAATTGACTCATCAAATTCTCAAGGCGTAGCTGAAAGCAATTACAGAGCATCTGGGTGGAAGAGCTATAGCGAAGGCCTTTTTCTTACTCTGCCCTTAATAGAGGCTTGGCTTACAAACAAGATGAATCATGCTCTTCTTTTCCTTAAGCCTCAGCATTTTGATGAAACCTTTCAGACTAGCATTGTATGCTCATAACACCTCACTGCTGGAGACAGTGGAAAGATTAAGCCTACAACAACATGCAGAAAATGCACAGTTTTAAGACCAAAAAAGGCTCTTAGCATTTTTTTTTCAACACTTTGTACAAAAGATGCTAACAACAACTAAAAGTAATGAAGAGTTCTCAGTGTTATTTTTCTCGTCACACATGTTAACAGGTGTCTGGCTCATGAAGACAAAGACTTTGGCTAAAAGGTATGTATTATGTAGAAAAGATGAATTCATCACTCACTGTACTATTCTTCCCTGCTATTCTTCATCTACTCCACGTGAACATATGAGTAATAGAATGCAAGATGGGTCGTATACGCAAAGGCTACGTTGTAAGACGGAGGAAGCTTAGTAAGGCGACACGGACACAAAGCTTGTTTTTCACAAAGGGCACTTGCCATCAGGATGCTTCTGTAAAGTTTGGTGTTGCTGGCACAGATTTAACAAGATGACATGCATTTACACCCATCTGTGCGTGAGTCAAAAAATAAGCATTTGTCTGAGGGCAGACAATCTCACAGTGGCACACGCAGTATTTCAGGCAGCCAAGGGAGCAATCATAAACCTTGCTTAAAGTGTTAAATATAAAAGCAATATTATAAATCTCCCAAACCCTAAAAAAAACCCCACAGAGCTAAAACAAGTATTATTTGACCTTAGGCATTAAATTAGGCTGCAGAATGTTTTTATCACATCATCGAACGTAAACACGCACACTCCCAAAAACAGCAACAGGAAAAAAAGAGGATTACACTGAAAAGAATGAAGATACTGTATGACTTTCTCTGATCCCTCACCCCTCGTTTTCAGAGATTATATTCAAATATTAATCCATTCAAAGATGTATGTATGTAAAGATGTACATCCCATTTAGATGTATGTATGATTATAAGCGTGAGTTATGTGTATTATAAGTAATACACATAACGTATAAACTCAGTGTTTATATTAATTTACTCCAATAATGCTAACAGATTGGAGATGTTTGCTTAACAACTTATGTTTTAAACAAAAATATGAATTAAAGATGTCTTACCGCAGTAATTCATTGAGTAGCCAACTGATATCAACATGCCAAAAACAGTCCTTTAGAAAACAGGATCCTTGGTTTCATCTTGTGTTTTCTCCTCTATCTTGGAAAAGAAAAAAAAATCTCTCAAGTGTATCAGAGCTGAAAAAACAAAAAACAAACAACAACCCCCCCCAAAAAAAACAAAACAAACAAAACAAAACAAAAAACAACAAAAAAAAACAAAACAAAAAACAGTGCCACAACTGACTTGGTGGAAATTGATAAAAGTTAAAAAAGAAAAAAAAGAAATCTGCATCAATTATTCAGTCTGCATTCAAATTGCAGTTTCAAATAAGGAAAATCAAATAAACTTTGAAAACACTACCTACTAGAAGCAAACAAAGAAGATTCAATAGGTCTGTTTGCCTGCTAATGCAATCAGAAGCTGCTAGCTAGTTACCTAGTCTGGTTAATTAACCCCGAGAGGATTAGAGAGAGTAGAGGCTGCAATCTCGATAGGCCTACTGGGCTCAATCAGGACCACAAACTGAACATTGTATATGGCATAAAACTGTTGTAGTAAACACATTCTCTTCCCTCTGCCAAACCCTGGGGGAGCTCTTAATCAAACCACAATGTCGGTGCCTGTGCACAAAATGAAGAGAAGAATGGAGAGAAAAGTCCTGAAAGCATCTGAACTTACAGGCTCTTGGCCTTTTCTTTGACATCCAGTGACATTTTAGCTCTGCTTTCCCAGCTGAGACTGTTTTTACCCGAAGAAAGCACAACATATTGTAAGGGTTTTACTTCGTCTTTAATTATGCGCCTCACCTTGGATGCTATTTTTTTCCTCACAGAGTTTGCATAATGCAATTAGGGCAATTTCATTGATCTATGTTTCGTCATTAAACACAGACTGTACTCATTAGCAATCTGCTGTAATGTAACTATTCTCCCATTTAGATGCAATACTACAGAAATCATCAGCATCATCTGACCAAATAGATTTTCCCTCACTGTGCAGTTGCAGAAAAATGCAGTCTCTCATTTTTTAGTTCAGTTACACTAATGAAAGATTGACTTAGTTATTGAGGCATGCTGAGCTATTTAAAGCTCATCAAAAGTGTTTCGAAATTTCCAAAGATGATGAATGCAGAACTCTGCCTTTATCACAGCTGCACTTTTTCCGTTGGTGCTGTCTGTTCTGGTTTGCAAGTTCCTGGTTAGAGCTGAGGCAGACTGGTGGAAACGTGAACACATTACTCTGAACGGCTATTTAAATCTGC